>JANTOP010026260.1:0-12372 GCA_027564815.1 Symmerus nobilis | reverse complement strand
AACGGTTTGCTGAAAAATATACAGATTTGTATATTATTCAGCAAACCGTTTAATCGTTTCGTTTAATGGTGGAGATGGAGCTTAACCTGTTTATAGACGTTAATTGTTAGTTGTTAATAGTAGTTAGAATCCAAATTTGTATCAGATGAGGTGTGACTTATGTTTTCATTCCTAGATTAAATTATAAATTTATCATTATGTATGAAGAAATGTATATATCACAACGAGAAAGTATGTGGAAATGTCTGAAAAATTCCGAAAAATTTCGGAAAATAGGGAGAAAGTCGGAAATGGTGGGAAAATGTCAGCCAAACTTCAGTAAAATGGAGTAAAAATCGCAAAAAAGAAATAAAAGTAGAAAATCCAAGTTCAGCGCTAATCGCCCGTAAAAATTTTGGGGTAGAATTTTTTGGAATTAAGAGAAATTAATTTCTCCATATTCGTTTAAGAATAACTTTGCGTTTTTAGATTATCGATATTTCGGAGACAATAAAATTTTCTTGAAAATTGATATTTTGGCATTCAATTGAATTTTTATAAATGAAATTTCGCGAATTTTTCTGCAAGTGAGATTTTGAAAATTATGAAGATTGAGAAAACCCATGAAATTGAAAGATTTGTTTGGTAAACTAAGAAATATCGTGAAAATTGGATGGAAAATCATCTACAAATTCATCTAAAATTGAAGTCACGAGAAAATATGGATAATTTAACGGATTTTGTATCTCCTCACTGACTTTTATTAACTTTAAACGAGTTGCTGATAACATTTTCATGACTTTCCCCTTCATTATCGATATTTTTCGGGGTTTATTCCAAGTTTCTGGATTTTCTGATTTTTTTCCCAAGACCATTTGAGTCCCGAAGAGACCAGAAAAATCAGAGAAAATATGATTGAAAATAACGAAAATTGCCGTTGAATACTCGGAAATGGAAACCCATCAATATCAACCGGATAATTGATGATTTCCTATATTTTTAATTTCGAATTATAAATGGAAATAAGAAATGTATTAGTCAACTAAATTCAAGTCAACAATCTTGAATTTTCTTGATTTAAACTTACTTTTAACTCATATTTAGAAAATAGTTCTAGATTTCGTAGGTTTAGTGTTACAAACAACTTTGTTCGTTTCACAAAAATATTAATCGAGTTAGCAGATGGTCCCGCGGGCCAATTGAATCGTTTGATCGGGCCGCAAGTGGCCCGCGGGTTGTAGGTTGCCCATCTCTAATATAGAATATCAGTTATCATAAGAGCATTTCTAAAAAAATTTCCGAAAATTGGAAGAATTCTTTTATTTGTTCATTGAATATTCACATGATGCCAAGATTCATTAGCAAACAATAATCGGGAGGTTTCAATCAATATCTGATTGGATTATAAATAAATATTTATTGACCATCAATAAATATCATTGAATTATGATACACATAAATCATTCTTTTTAATTTTAACAAAGTGATGCTATTATAGCTGTTATTTCTGAGTATGCAGATATTTTTATTTCATATAACTAACGTACGACTGTGATAATTTTAATATATAATTATATTATGGATTACACGCATAAATGACGTCTGTCATAAAGTATTTTCATTATCAATGATCACCTAATAACCCTCAGAGCAGAATTACCATAATATAGTTCGTGATTTCCATATAATTCTCGCAATCTGTTCTAATTGAATATGTATAAGGAAATATAAGTTATTTGTTGACCTATTAACTAAAATGCTAATTATTGAATGTTTTATTATAATTATTGTTGGATTGATTAGATAAATAAAATTAATATTTCTCTTTCTCTACTTGTATTTCAGATCTGATAGGTCATTACACTACAATATTGTCTATTACCCAGTTGGATATCTCACCATCGTATCGCACCATGATTTGATAAAACGATAAAATATTCATAAAATAGACGGAATTTATAAATTTTAATAGATTTTTTTTCTTTTGAAATAGTAAAGTAAGAAAATAAATAATATAAAGAATTTAGAAACAAAATATATAGTGTTTTGTGGCGACTATAGGATCTTATATTTCTTGGTCGCCAAAATGTTGGATATTATTGCCGCAAATATGTGGCAGTCTGGCTACATAAAATGTAACCGAAATCATAAATTTAAATATAATAATTATGCGAATAAATGTGTATGTTTGAAACCTAATAGCAGAAGTAATCAATTAAATGTAATATTAGTGTTAGCTGTAATAGTTGTAGTATTAAGTAATCAATCAGCAGCTGATACAGGACCAGATTATTATCATGATTTTGGGCTTGATTCAACGAAACTAACGAAATTAATACATTGTACATTGTTTTTAGTCCTGCCACATGACACATATCCAGGTTTTAGCATTAAGAAATTTTCAGCGGATCACACGTCGTCGGTACCGGTGAATGGGATACCAGCCGTGATGACAAAATTACATACGCAAATCAACCATTCGCTGACCGATACTGTTGTTGATGGTGTGAACCATGCCACCATACCATCGGCAACCTACACACTGGATAAGAAATATTCAAATTATTTTACGGTTTTGGATAATGGAATGCTAATGACTACCGCTGATTTATCACCACTTGTCAACAAACCGGTTGATTTAGTTGTAATTGAAGAGACACCAAATTCAACGACCACCCATCAATTACACTTATTTGTTATAAATCGAAAGGATATGCTACAATTTCCGGGAGCTAGTCTTGATTTGTCCGGTGAAGTGATGGAAAACCGAGGGGCAGGTACACGTGTTCAAGGTATACCACTGTTACAAGCTAACTCACTAAGCGGTGGTAACAAGGCGATTTCTTATTCGATTGTTGATGGTAACGATGATCAATCATTCACTTTACAAAATAGTGTTACCAATGAGATGAAAAATAGCCTAACCATAAATCATAATCAAATTAAATCGGGCGGCGTATGGTTGGTAACGGCTAAACCATTGGATCGTGAAACAAAGGAATCATATACGGTACAGGTTCAAGCAACGGACGATGATGGAGTGGATAAGGCATTATCGAAAATTTATATAAAAATTTTGGATGAGAATGATAATCGGCCAACATTCGATGAGAAGGAATATAAATTTTCTGTTGCCGGTACAAAAAGTTCCAATTTAGATGATGGCAATACAACAGTAATTTGGCATCGATTCAGTAGCATTGGTCGGGTACACGCTACCGATTTGGATGGTGATAAAGTAGCCTATAAACTATTAACACCAAATAATGACGTAATCATTGTTCCACAAACCGGTGAACTATTGTTGGCTAGTAGCCCAGAAAAATCAGAAATTTTATTAAAAGTGGAAGCTCATGATTTACGTACACCTGGCCTAATTGCTGAACCAGTTAATATTCTTGTTGAATTTGTTGCACCCGATCCGGTTTCGGTTATCGTTCAACATTTATCACATGATGAACAATTCAATCAACATTCCCATCGACGGGATAAGAGACGAGTTACGCGCGCGGTTCGTCCAACCAAACGTATTGAATTTACGGAAGCGGATGGTGATGTTGAGGGTAAAAGTGTATTTCAATTAGAAAAGGAAACGGAACGGGAAACATTTAAAATACGTGACGATAATCCATGGGTTACCGTTGAACCGAATGGTGCTGTTCGAGTGAAAAAGAAGTGGGACTATGAAGAATTGGGACCGGAAAAAACGATTGATTTTTGGGTGATTATTAGCAATTCCGGACAGAATGGTGAGTTCATCATTTTATTATTTAATATTTAATATAAACCGAAAATCTTATTAATTGAATTGATGATAAAAGAGATAAGAGCTGAAAAAGAAATAAATAATTGGGTGATATTAAAGTCTGGTGTCAGCCACATCTTTAGCATATTTATACAATTTTCCCATTAACATTCATTTATTATTCATTAATTTTATTGAAAGCCTTAATATCGGGTTTATAAATATTTTAAATATCCGGCAATCGATAATTTTTGGAACCTTTGACGATGGCTACACCATCAACTTACATTATAATTACAACCCCCCCCAACCCATGGATTACCAGCCACTCTAACTGTCTATACGAATACCAATAAGAAGATTTCAAACATAAAAATTAATGGATTTTGCGCTTTGGAAATTGCTTCTATTTCTAATTGAAGGTTTAAAGAAGAAATTATAGGGTGAACATCGCAGAAGACGATAAACGAATTAAATGGTAACAATAATTAGTGATCATTATGATTTTATTTGCACAATTTTGAAGAAGTACTTGACAAAAATGGTTATGTAAATCATTGAGGGCTGATATTACTCGGCTCTGTAACGTAGTTTTGTCTACCATTATATCTGGTAGGGTTTATTTGGTAAAATAAATTGGGATTTAATGGACTGCCTCACTACAAAATATGTTAGAAATATGTTGTCCCGTTGTAAGAACCCATTGGCAATTTTTTATTGTTCATCAGAACGCGACTACTTGTTACTGACTCTAAAAGCAGTGGTTAAATACGGATTGAAACTCCATTTTCTTAGGGTAGTCGAAATAGTGTCGGTCAGTTTTGATAGACTGAATATAATTTATATTTTTCGAAAACAACGTCTCTAAGAAAGATTAAAATTACCACGTTGAAGTTGGTTGAGTAAATTGAATCAAATTTGAATTTGTCAAAATTATTTTTATAACTTTTTTCTAGATTATGTCTATTTAAGCAATGTTGAGCCTGAATATATATAAAAAGTTGTGGAATATTTTCCAACAAATTCTCATTTTTCTAGAACAATATCAGGTAAGAAAGTATTTATTAATTAATTATTTCGAATTAAATTAAACATAAAGTTGATTTAATTCAGAAAATGATATTCGACATAATCTTAATTAGATTCCAAACATTTCTTAACAGTAATAGCGATATTTTCTTCAACAAATTTAAGCTGCTCCCGAAGTTTTTTTATCACTTTCGGGAATGATTCCATTTTTCCACAGAATCTCTCAGTTCGACAACATTTTTGTATTGATCTATTTTCTAATTATATTTACTCCAAAATGTTGTATATTGCTTCTTAATCCTCTCGTCCGTGACGAACCTCTTTTCCACCTTACCAACTTTCTTGCCGTATTTCGTCTATTGTCATATTCATTTTCTTGTCATTATTTAAATATATAATTAAAGTAAAAAATCTCCTATTTAACCCCTATCTAGCCCACTCTCTAGTCCAGAAAATAACCGAAACAGATGTCTAATAAAGGTATAAGATAGGATAAGATAAGATGGGGCAGATAACGCCATCTATGAGCTGCTGATTGATTTATGTAGTGAGCCTTCCCTACTAACCAGTCAAAGTTTCATAATATTTCGTTCAGTGGAAGCTAAAATATAAGGGATTAACACGTTGGTTATACGAGTTTTTGATAACTATCGACGATTCAAAGAAAACGGAGATGGTTTGAGGAAATAAAAAAAAAATCTCGTTTGGTGAAGTGCTCATTTGTTTTTATGATTCCAAAGGGATTATTCACAAGGAATTTATTTGAAATTATTTAACGGTTAATGCTTAGCATTACGTTTTTATATTGAGTCCTTTGCTGAGCCGTGTTCGCCCCGCATATCGTGAAACAGACAGTTGGCGATTATTGCAAGATAATTCACATTTACGTTGTACAGCAATTATCACTGATTTTTTTCTACTAAAAATCACATTTCTTGTTTGGACATTCGTCGTATTCGCTAGATTGAGCTCACTTTAGATTCTCCGTTCTCTAAGCTTCACTTGGCGTTCAAAGGAAATTGTTTTACATCAATTGAAGACATTAAACAGTCAATGACCGCCACACTCAACAACATTCCAATCAGCGACATAAATAATTCATTGGGTGTACTTTTTGAAATGTTCAAATCGATGTATTTTAGTTCAGAGGGAGTGATGAGATGTTTTGAATAAATGAAATGATGTTTGTCAGAATTAATTAATTATTTGAATTTTTTTCTTATCCATTCCGGTTATTTTCCCGACAGAGGGAATTTTTATTTAATCTACAACTTCAAAATTATTTTTCCTATCTTTTACTATCAACACCTTTCGAATATTTGGCTACTTTGGCCTATTCATATATTCATTCAAACATTCGGCCGCCGAATATTCGGCGCTTCGGCCGAGAGGGTGGCCGAATATTCGGTATTCGGTATCCGACAAAATCACTATTCGTGGCATCTCCAAATAAAATCATAAATATAATTTTTGTAGTTACATAAAATCTTAATCAACAGAACTTCTAGGTTTCAATGCCAAAATCTTATACACATAAAACTTTAATTTTATTTAATTAATCATTGCTTATATGACGGTAAAATAATACCCGCCATGTTAGGCCCTAAGCATTCCGGCTATATACGGTCGCATATTGTTGTATTTCCTTTTCTATTCTCCCGAAATTTCTGTCCAAACCTAAATAGGTCTGACCTATATCTGATAAATTAGCTTTCAAGATGAAATATTTGTAGAAACCGGTAATATGGAAATTTTTATTTTGTCCTTCGCTATAGAATCAGGTGATATGCACTCCGAGTTATGAAGTAACACTTTCAAAGTAAAATCCTTTGTATCGCCTCAATCGGTACAAGATCATACATCTGAAGTGCTGCAGGTTTATCGTTTCACATAAAAGAATGTGAATCGGGCCCGAAATCTGCATAAATTTCAAAACGATCTGTTTTTTTTATTCCAATTCTTTCTTTTCATTTTGTTGATTTTGGTTAATGGTATACATTAATTAAATTAATGCAAAAAAAATTCGGTCCTATCCGAGCAGCCTTACGACAGTTCTGTGGTAATTTCTCCATTGCGGTCGTATAAGTCGATGTTGGGATTTTGTTGAACTCTAATTTTATTTTTCGCTTCAAGCCTTCAATGTTCTATGGCCGAAAATGATTGGTGTAAACTCGTCTTTTTAAATTGGACCAGAAATCTTCGATCGGACGTAGTTGTGGGACGTTCGGTGGATTTTCCGTTTTTGGGATGTACGGGATATTTAGCTTCTGCATGGCTTTCAAAGTGTTTTTGGCGTAGTGACTCGAAGCTAAATCTGACAAAATCATTACATTAGCTCGGCTATGCTTCTCTTTTATATATTCAACAACTTTGGGTGGACATTTGTTAATGTAACGAACAGTATTAACGGCCAGACCGGACTCAAAATTAAGGGGCTTATTGGAAGCCAAAGCAAAACTCTCTTCGGACACTTGGAATACTCATTTAAACTCAAACTCAAACTTAAACATATTTAACGTTTACATCAACTAGGCCATCTGTCTTCTCAAAATATTAATTGCCTTGCCACTCATTTCCATCCAAGGTGAAATACTCATCAACCATTATACAAATTACATCTTTTTTTTGCGTAAGAAAATTTACCAACCAAACTATTTAGACGTAACTTCTGAGTGCCTATTTGCGCTTCTAAAACTGTTGGCTTAATTTTTCTCGATCGCTTTTTAACTCCCATTGCTATCAGATGTTTTTTAACTGTTTTCCGTCACTATTGAATTTTCTTCCGAGCTCTCTGTAGGATTTCGCCACATGACCGACCGTTTTTTTCTTTAACTGGCTCTTATTTGAAGAATCGCTTAAACTGGAAAGTTTACCTGATGCGAATTTTCTCTTAACAGTTTTTCTGATTGCATAGGATAATAGAATACTATAGATAGTTCTGCGGCGCCCTCCTATATTTAATGTTCCACGATTTTGTTTTTTGGACTTTCCATATGAAGGTCTGAAAAATTACAAACGATTTCTCGACATCTTATTCGCCATAATTTACACAAATACAAAACGATCAGTTTCAATTTTCACCAATTAACTAACAGATTAAAATAAAAAATTTAACTGTATATCCAGGGTTGTACAATTTAAAACACGGGTGTGAAATTTGTGCAGTTTCCATTCCGCATACGTTAGTTTAAGATGTTTTGGTTGGTTAGAGTTTGGTAAATGCCTGTAATTAGTGTCTGTTTCCCCATGCCATCAGTATTCGACTTTTTATGATTTTTATGATTCTCATTTTTTTCCAATTTTGAGAAGCACGCATTTCTTCTCTGGAGTGTTGTGGTTTTGTTCAGTGATAACCTGATAACATTTTGTCCTACACTCTTTGTACATAATGATGCATTTTTATGCTTTTTAGAATCGTTTCGCTCTATTACCACATGTTTTTAATAATGCTTTTAAATAATAAGACATTCTTCACGTGTACATCAACTATGTAATATTCTGCAAGAAATGCTCCGCTATCTTCTTTTTTACACTGAGAGCTGTACTGCAGCCTGCATTTTTCTCAATAGAGAGCGTTAGGTAAACCATTTCAATATAAGAAACCATTTATGATACTTTGGTGTAGAATTAGTTCTCTGTTAAGTTTATTTTCAAGCAAACTGACTACACAACTTTATCTAAACTTACATAGATTCGAAAATGCCTGTTCTCCAAATTTTAATATTGAATTGATAAGATATTTTTACAAGAAATCCTACGGTTTCAATATTTCATCTGAAAAACGTAGAATACCAACTTTTGTATGGTGATATTTGAAAATAGTTAGGGTCGGTGATACATTCTGACAAACCCCGACTACCCTGCTAAAAGTTTCATACAAAGGTTGCATTTTCTTATGTGTACCTTTAATGCTCGGGAGCGATCCCTAAATTAATCTAGAGGATTAATGTAAGAAAAGCTAAACACTAAAATGGTATGATAACAATCTTGACAATAATGATAGACTGTAATATAAGAGTAGCTTTATTTCTCGTTATTGATACCATTTATGTAACTAAATTGATTTAAGTTTATATTGAAACTCCAACAAAATTTGATTATTGGTTCAAGTTTTTAAATTTCATACGAGGACCACTAGATTTTTTTGTGATTTCAAATGGTCACTATATTGTGTGGTCAAGAAGTTTTATTGAAAATAACAGAACACTTGAATAGCAATCGAAGTATTTGAAAAACTTTATTGAATGTGCAAATATGTTACATGCTAGATTTTGATGCACTTGATGTGGTGAATCTACCATTTCTTTTGTTAATAATAATGGTGCCACTACAAAATGGATAATATCTATGAATGCATTTCTTGTGATATGAGAAGAAGAACAGAAGAAGATATTTATTTTTTGCTTTGTAAGTTAGTGTTTACTTGCATAATATGAGTACAGTTCCATAATATATTCTAAAATTTGTGTATCAATTTTATCGGTATTATTTATTTTACAAAAATTTGTTTATTATCTTTATGATATTATATTTCTTTTATCTAACTATAAATTTTCATATCCATACCATTACCGTAACACCCTGAATATAGAATGGTCTCGGTAGAATATACGTAAGGTAAAACTTATCATAGAAAATTATACAGAAAATGTGTTAGCTAACCCATTGTATCAAAATTAATAAATACTTTTGATGTATCTATATCTACATAGTCTAGAGAATTTTCTTCATATATGCATGGACCCATACATAAACATAAAAGAAAATTGTACAATGGAAACAGATGAAGTTTTTCAAATATAAAATCAAAAGAAAAACAAACAATCTCTCTGGAGGCTATAGTCAAATAGATGAAAAAAAGGAATAAAATGTTATTCACAGTGTTTAGAGATAGCCGAACATCACAGATACTCGCCCTTAGTTTTAGAATAGGTATATACTAATAAGAAAAATTGGTGCGGGATATTATTCTCTTTGTGTTTTCGATGACAGGGCAAATATCTTATAAAATGCTTATACTGATCGCTCCTATTCCCAAACCACATGCGATTTTTCTATGTGTCTGGCTAAGTATCTAGCTATCTTCATTGATATGAAAATTGTCTAAAAACGCGACGTTATGGCATTCAAAAAAATTCATGGCAAATTATAGACATTTCTATCCTGCACCTTTAGTATACACTTATACAGTCCACGATAAGAAACTTCTAGTTTTAAAATAATGGTAATGAATACCTACCTATACAAATACATACAAGACCTATTATCATTTTCTCGATATCACACCAGAACAAAATCATGCGTATAACGACATGAAAATGAGGAAAATGAATATTTCATTTTATATAGAAAGAGACACTTTTAATGGCGAATATAAAGAATGGTAAACTTCAAATTGAAATCATTATTGATTCTGGAAAATTAATCGAAGTATAGGGGAACGTATTCCGTACCACAGTTTTTCGTTGAGTAAAGTTGGGTACGGATTCCTGAAGGGAGTCAAATCAATTGTAGATAAAGGATATAAATAAATTTTATATTTTATTATTTTATATAAATCGATGGCAATTTTTATAACGATTTTGATGTTATTAATGAATTTTTTATCGTTTTTTTTTGTCCTTAGAATTGTGTTTTAGATTATTTTATAGTAATGTCATCAATTGAAATCGTTACCATTTCTTTATTAATTAGTAATTACTTGTATTCTATACTGAAGGTAGAGCTTTAACCTTATATCTTTATTTAAGTTTGAATTATGAGTCATTGAAATATTTAGTAATGATGCAAGAAATCTCCCAACAGGAATTCCAAAATAATTTATAAATACATTTTAAAAATTATAAAACTAATCTCGAAACAAAAAAAATTGTATAAACTTAAGGGCCCGGCCCGATTCTTATCTAATTTATGTTATAGTATCTTATTCTGCGCCATTTAATTTTAAGTTAATAAATATTTCTCGGTAACAGATTCAACTAAAATAGTATTCAATTTATCCGTGGGACTTATATCTTCACAATCATCACATCTTAAATCTTATACCTTGACAATCATAACTAACAAGAAATGTCTGAAGAATGTCTGTCATACTAAATGAAATTTCAATTAAAAATTCATTCAATAAATTTAACAAATTTATTAAATTTAATTATGTTTATTTAAAATAAAATCCATATTACGTTAAGAAATTTCTCTGTTCTAAACATTTTACTTAATAAAATAATTAATAAATAACAATATGGTATGTGTTAGTAGTAGTTGTCTTTCATTATATAATTCATGAGATAAGGTTACTTGAAAGACTACTTCATAGAATAGCGAAATACTCAGTTTGCATTCCAGTAATACGTATACTATTATAGACGGTTAAGGGCAGAGGTACATTTTTTTTGGCATCTTTTAATGAGTTTTCATGAATTTTTCGTGCTGAAACAGTGAGACCCATTGAAAAGTTCTTTTGCGTATCATTTTTATTTATAGTTCTGTTTTTCTAAGACGTTTCGTTGCGTCGTACTCGCTTGGAATGCAATACTGCAGGAGGCTGCATTTTAAACCGATGGCCACGATATCTCGAGAACCATTGAATCGATTCACCTAAGATTTTGGCGATGTTTGGGGATGCAGTCAATATCTTCATGAGGTGTTCAGAATTTTATGACGTTAACTAAATGTTAGCATCTCTATTAGTTTCATTGAATTTTGGTACACATCTGTTTGATTGTTATCTGAAATATGGTTTATCATTTGTGAAATTTCGACTATAGATTTTGTGTGTAATTACAAACAACCATCATTGCCAGATATTCCAATGCAAAAGAATCAACAAAAGTAACACAAAATTTGTCATTATAGAAAAATTAAGAAAACCGCAATAGAATTTATTAATCTAATTCATTTGTATTATTAATCCTATTTCATCCATAATTTTGAGTTATTTCTTAGAATTTTATGAAAGGATCGGAAAATGTGATTATGCGAAATTAAATTTAAAGATTCACTGAGAAAATTGGGTAACACACTTTTTTAAAAAAGCAACCCCTGATTTTGAGTTGAGGGGAGGGGTGGTTATGAAAACAAAATGGCACCAACAATCGGTTGTTTTATGGAAAATTGTTGTAATTTTCCGGGAAATTTTACATTAAGAATTTTCGAAATCGGGGTGGGTACCAATACCTAAATATAAAGGGGTCATTACCAACTTATCTGTTCAAATTCCGTATATATTTCGACTTGTAGAAAATTCAATAAAATTGATCGATTTTTGATCGATATTTTCGTAAGAATTTCAAAGGAAGATTTTTTTTCAACGATTTTTTAATTTGACTGAAATTATGAGACGGGCCAAAGATTAATATCCATTTACTAGTTTTTAGTCGGTAACCGGAATTATTTATTAATATTACAATTTTGATTTTAATATTATAAAAAAAAATTATTTCAAAATCTCACACAACAGCCGGATGGAGATGGCAAAAATCCCGAAAATTTTCAATCCCGGGATTCGGGATTGCAATTTTCAATCCCGGGAAATCCCGGGATATCCCGGGATTAGCTCTTAAAGCTCTTAAACTAAAATACATTAATTCAAAATATGTATTTTTATTTATTTATTTATT
>JANTOP010026249.1:0-12373 GCA_027564815.1 Symmerus nobilis | reverse complement strand
AATTCTTGATAGAAATTTGACATTAATTCCTATGAGAATATTTTCTCTTCATTTAAGAATTGACCCCCCTCTTCAATCGTGTTAAATTTTACGTGAAATAAATACGGTTCAAGCATAGGAATTCCTACAGGAACAAATTCTCATAGGAAAATGAACTAAGAGAAAATATTCCTGAGAGAATATTTTCTCTTGATCGAAGAATTGACCCCCGTATAACACAAGATGTCATCAAACTCACAGCAACGCAAAAAGGGTAAAAACGTAACTTAATAAATATACATAAACTACTTGTATATCATCATCATCATATCGTCTTTTATTCCTCGTGGGAACATACGGCATCAACAAATTTCAGCCATCTTAGTCCGTTCTTGGCCAGAGCCTTCACTTCGTCCTACTCCTTTCCTTCTACTCTGGCTTCCTCGACGCTTTATATTGTTTTTGCCAACTTTCGCATTCATATCCCCCATTAAGACCACAAAAAACCGACTGCTGCGTTGTTCTGTCTGCGATTTTCCCGAGTAGAGGAGAGTTTCTTCACCGTTAGATGTTCTTCTTTCGTCACTCTCTTTCCAACGAATTTCGCTCAGGCCAAGAAGTAATTTCTGTCGTAAACGTCGATATTAGATTGGAACGCCGATGTTGGATTCTAGGAAATTGCGGCTTATAAACCGTTTGTAGATCTTAAGTAAACTAGATTACTAGATTAGTGAATTCAAATTTGATATCACCTTCAAAAAAAGACATTGAGATACAAAAAATTATCGATTATATATTGGTGTTGTTTTAACATAATCAGATAATAGATAATTATAATTATCTCACAAGATCAAGGTAAATAGGCGGTTTACTTATAAAGACAAATTTGCATATTATTATAATTATTAGATGTCTACGCTTTTCATTGGGAGGGACCAATAAACATAGCTACGTTTATATCGAGTGAAAGTGCTAGATAAAACTGATACAGTATTGTAGAAAGCCTACCACTACAACGATTTATGCCGATGAGTTAAAATATTTTTATCCTTGGTTTCACGAACAGTTATATCTTTCGTTTCACTATGATGAATTATATTGAAATTAAATTCTTTATCTGTTTAAACCGGATAGCATTTGTTTAATTTGGTATCAAATCAATTCTAATTCTACATAAAAACAGAATTTAACTGATGCTACATAACAAATTCTGCATATGTTTATTCCGTCGAGAATGCAGCATAATACGGCATAAGTTCTGTCGGCATAAACGTAGCTATTGTCGTTTACAATAGTCGTGAGACCGTTAAACTTGCGCAATTTAATAAATGTTTATCAATATGGAAGCATTTAAAAAAATTGGGGGGCCGCACTAGAACAGTAAGCTGCATGCAATCATTACCCCAAATAAACTTAAGTGACCGCAGCATTGATGCAATTTATTTTCTCAAAAGTCATTTACAGGTGTCCCTCGAGACACGCGGTTAATTGGTTCCGCTTATCTCGAAACTGCGATTAGATTTCGTACCGTGTAACTGGAAACCGCGTAACTTGAAGTTCGAAACTCATACAAAAGAGAAGGTTTCTTTCCAAGTGCAAAAATTATGTACTTTCAATACAAAAAATGTTTATTATTTAGTTTTAATTTCAGAAACATAATTCTATAGACAAAAAAATGTAAATCTAAAAATCTTCATAAATATTTTATTAAACTGTATTACGTGAGAGAAGCAAAATTCTAAAAATTATATCTCATAAACGATCTGTCAGCGTAAATTTATATTTATTTGATATCTATTACGATTAGAGCTTTGGAAAAAAATATTTCTTTGGGTGGATAGAAAGAGTATCGGGGGTGAAAAACTGAAAAAACTGAAATAACAAATTTTTTATTAGGATTTTTTTTTAAAAATTGTTTTAATAATACTTCCGAAGTACTCCATTCAAGACGGTTCATTTCATATATAACACAAGAAAATCGAATAAGCCGTATAGGAGTTATTTCGAATTGGAACAAGACCCTACACCTGATATTTTAGCAAAAATACGACACTTTGAGATACCCTACATTGTAATTATAAGCCGGATGGCGAAACAAAAAAATACGTGTCGAATATTTTTTCAACCTTAACAAATTCTTAGACTTTTATCGAAACCGCGCAAATCGAGTACCGCGTAATTCAAGGTATGCCGCAATGTATACACCGCAGAGAATACACCGGTTGAAGTCAATCGAACTCGACATAACTTTATTGATAAAATGTAAATGTGAACAAATAATAATAAATTCACAGAAAAACTTGAAATGGAAATCAGAGCGATTAGTGATTAAATTTGCGTGTAAACATGCATTCAATGATTCATTAAAATCAATATTTAATGGACCGCAACCGCGAATAGGTAAGAATAAAACATTCAGCAGAGGTAATACCTGTTCCAGCTGTTAAGCAGCCTATATAAGTCTTGGAACAGGCACTACCTCAGCTAAATGTTTTAACCGTTACTCTTTGAAAAGAAATTTAATATATTCAGATGGTAACTTGGTAACCCTATTAAACTTACGCACCATTATTAAATGAATATATTAAGTAGATAATATTTATAATTTCTAAATGTTATTTTATTCAAATCGAGATCCAATCTGTAGAAGTAGATATATCTTTATATGCATTTGAAAAAAAATGTATGATTGAAATTCAATAAACTGACGAGATACGAATAATCTACTGCATGTATAAAAACTTTCAAGGCCATTTGAAAATTTAAGTAAAGATAATCAACTTCGTGAGCAGGTAAATAGGTACACTATACACACACCTTTTTCAAAAGCGAGACATGATTTCTTTTACATAATAAAAAAAAATAATCCCAAGCTAACTTTGGACTATAAAATGTTCATCTTTATTTTCGGAGAAAATGATTCATTTCTTTAAGTTTTAAGGGCTGCCCGAGCCCGAGATCCGCGACACGGTTTATTTTTATTTGAAAATATTTTCATTCAAAAAAACACATACCATACTTGTCCATATGCCCCGGATCCGACTGCTAACAGCATTTGGTACCGTTCAGGCACTTCCCATTCTGTTTTGTTAATTTCAGCTTTATAAAATTTAGGCATTGCGGGTAAGATTTAGGCAAATTATATTTATATTTAAATTAATTATTCTTGTTAGATTTATTCCTCAAATTGATAAGAACAAATAATAAAACTACAGCACTACGTGTTTGATCAAAAAAAAATTGATGATGGCTTAGAGTTTGTTGATGATTAATGGGAGAAGTGTAATGTCAAGAAGAAGTACAGGTTGATATTTATTCACGCCGATTAACTTTAACGATGACACAACGTTGGCATCACACGAATTATTTTGATTTTATATCGTAAATTTCAATGAAGACTTGGTGCCGGCCTGAATAATATTTATAAGTGCAGTTTTCATAGAACAGGTACTTTGCCCGTTTAATTTTCAATGTTCTCATCTATTAATATTTAATATTTTTATGGCTACGATAAACCGTTCATATTTACTTCCGTAGAATATCAGCGAGTCGACTGCTAAGTTATGGGCAATCCCATTTATATCGCTTATGAGCTTACAGGAATTAGCGAAAACAAAATTTAATAATTTTATCAAGTTCTTCATTAAAATATTTTTATTATTTTATATTAGCGTCAAATTTAAATGGGGTTATGAATTGGGGCTCTATCTTGACCACTTAACTAACTTACAGCCAAATTAATAACACCAACATATTTATAGAAGTATTTAAGGAGGTTATCACTCAGTGATGAAGTGGTTAAAATCATATCGCTCACATATTGCAAAAATGAGATATCTTAAAATTTTATGATTTTGAGATTTTCTTTGAATTAGGTTAAAAAATACATAAACTTTATTTCACATTGGGAAAAAATTAAAAAAAAATCTATAATTCTTAAATAAAATGTAAAAATACCCTTGCCAAATACTGCATATTGCACTGAATTTGAGAAAACACAAAACTTAAAACCCCTTTCTATCTCAATATTTACTTTTTTCAAGATATCTCATTTTTGCAATATGCGAGCGGTATATTGAATACCAGTTTATCAAAACTTTCATTTCAAGAATATTTTACCAACTAAATTTCAACCTTTCTGATGCTTTGCCCTATTGCTGGAATCCTTTTAAATTTTGATATAGTACAGCTCGTTAATTTACTACCTCGGCCCGTTTTAAACTTATCGGTGACCCCTATTATCGTTTGACATTTTAGAGATTTCTTTAACCGCGCTTTTTGACAATCGACTTTATATCAAAACGTGAAACCGAAATGTTTATTTTCTTTTGAATAAATGCTTTTGTTTTCGGTCCGAAAAGAATTTTAAAATGAGTGTAACAATTGAAAAGGAGAAATCAAATGAATTTGTACAAAAATCGGGCGTAGATAATGATACTTCCGAACCTGAACGGGATTACAAAAGCAAAAATAAGAAAAAGAAAAATGATAACAATTCAATATTAAGTCGTAAGCAAATTGGTGCAAATTGGGACAGTGCAATAACCGTACAAGCAAGTGTAACAAAATCACCAAGAAAAACATTGATAAATACAACAGTTCGGCACACTACCGTTATAGGTTTGGACTGTGAAATGGTTGGTATAGGACAGGGTGGTATTAAACATATGCTAGCCCGGGTATCCATAGTCAATGAATTCGGGGATGTACTATTGGACGCCTATGTGCGGCCCACAAACCCTGTTGTCGATTATCGAACAAACATAAGCGGTATACTACCAAAAGATATTGAGACTGCTGAACATTTTTCAAATGTACGTCGGGATGTGCAACGTCTATTCAAGGGTCGCACTATTATCGGACATGCCTTGCACCATGATTTTATGGTGCTGAAATTAACACATGATGAATCAATGATTAGAGACACGTCCAATCAAAATCTGATCAAGAAACATTTAAATTTTCATGGACAAACGCCTAGTCTTAAATATTTGGCAGAAAAACTGTTGAAACGTACGATACAAAAGGGTGAACATGATTCGGTAGAGGACGCCCGAGCAGCGATGCAGATTTACTTACTATTTCGACAGCAATGGGAACGATCATTACAACGGAAACAGCGTAATATTAAAAAGTTGTGATCTCCCCATTCGGAAAAATTTCCCAGAACCTGAATTATATATGTGATTTGATCCGTGGAACTTCTAAAAACATATTAATCTAATATTAATTTAAATATAATTGGAATTCTTTATACTTCACTACTTAAATTGACAATAACATTGAATTAGTTTGTAACTGCAGAAGAGAGTGAAACCTTAATAATATCTATATTTAATTTTGCCTTTCTGCCAACTGTTTCAATTGCTTCAACACCGTATCCCATAATTTCTTCTTGTCTCGTTCCGATTTTTTCAATACCGAAAACATTGTCTTTTTATCCGCCTCCCGAACTTTCTCCAAAACAATTATAATGGTAGCGGGTTGTAATAAATAATATCGGTTATCTTCTTTACCATAATCATGTAAATAGGAACTCCATTCTTCCGTAATCAGTAGATCAAGTAATTGACGTACTTTGGAAAAATACTTCAAAGCTTCGGCATCTTTTAATCCGGGCACTGGTTCTGTACCAGCGAACACTTCACATTGCATTAAATCTAAACTGATTTGTTGCAGGGCACCGGTCGATATTTGTTTGACATCGTCGGTTAATAACAGTTTATAGAATGAATCAGCAATATGTTCGCATGCTTTCTTGCAGGTCGCTTGGGCCACACCCGGTAGCAGATAGGAGAAACTTTGAAAAGTACTTTGTAGGAAAGCAATCATATCTGTTATAAATGGTGATGCGTGACCGATCGGTTCAACCAATAACCAATCATAATTCTCTAATTCCTCGAAAAATTCATCCAATTTCGAGCATAATTTTTCAGATACTTGCATTTCGGCTTCGGCACGTGCCACCTGAAACATAGCGGACGGTGCTTGCTTAATTTCTTGTTGTGTTCCAGTCATTTTGCACACAAAATCATCTAAAAATGGACCCGCCTTTTCCAAGTACTGTGTATCAATGATAATTTGAATGACTTGCATTAACGCTAAACTGGGACTACGAAAAACGGCTGATAAACAACCACTGAAACTTCTTGTCAACAAAAGGTTAGCAGCCTTTCGTACCATTGCCGCAACTTCATTCGGTGATAGAGTTAGCTCTTCCGAAAATTTCATACATGCGTACATAAACTCTTTTGCCTGATGGTAAACTTCGGGTACCATCTTTGAGAACGGAAATTTCTTCGGAAATGGACTACTTTCCAATTGATCGGAATGGAATGGGAATCGTTCTAAAACGGCATCGTATTCATCTTGATCTTCAACTTCTAATGGAAGAAAGTCCCCGCGATCCAATATATCACGAAATTCATTTACCCAGCGTTGTAGTAACACCTCATTATAGTGATCCCGCATCTCTAATAGCAATCCCCACAACTGGGTAACAGTGTATCCGTATGTCTTCAACGTTGTTATCGAAAGCATGATAAGATTTTTAATTCTTAACAATATATTTGGATCGGTACATGACGATGTGTTCATACTCAACACATTTACAGCTCGTAATAATGATGCGGACCACAGTTCATCCAAATATGATTGGGTAACAACATCACCGGCCGTACTCATCACTTGATCCTCGACAATGAAAAATCCAACAATCGAATAGATGTAATTTTTATACGCGTCTAAATTATCATGCATTGCCTGTGGTGCTTGTAACACCAATTTCGCTTGATCCCGACGTTGCTGTCGGTAATCCTTCTCAAAATATTCCTTATCATTCAGAACGGTGTAAATGTGTAAGCAGCGATAGATCGGTGAGAAATCAATTAGATCATGAGCACATAAATCTTCCTCATCCCCAGCATAATCTGATTTTGAATTTGTCCGATACTCATCAATGATGGCATCCAAATTTCGCTTTTGCATCTGTTTTGTGTGTCTCATTGCCACCTCACCGATTCGAGGTGAGAACATTCGAATGTTTTCGAGGAACTCTCGAAAATCCGCTTCCGATGATATTTTTATCGTTTCCTTCAATTTCGGTATTGTATCTTTCATTTGGCCAGCGAAACGGTATTGTTCGACTTTGGGTAGATGATCTCGTTCAAGAGATTCTAACGTTTTCAGAGCAGGATAATGTCGTTTCTCCTTAACCTGTTTTAATAGCTTTGAATAACATTCTAGTACCGGTAAACAATTACTTAATCCATCGATTGCCGTTGCTATGTTACTCTCAATTTTTCTCGCTTCAATCAAATCCTTACCTTTCGATAGAACACCGCTGGACGCTTTACTTAGCGCATCGTTCACGGACAAGACTTCCTTATTTAAACTGTTCGCCTGTGATCGAACCTGTAACAATTCTCGAATTGAATTAATAAATCCTTGATAGTATAAATTGCATATTCGTTCAATGTCCTTATCGTGACTCCGGATTCGATTCTCTAATTGCTCGGATAGCGTTTCGTACGAATTCCCTTCTAATATCGATCGAAATGTCGGACCCCAATAATCATCGACTGCTTCAATATCTTGAATAGAAACGTTTGCCATCGAATTATCAATTATTTAATGTAATATTGGATTAAAAATTCAATTTTAGAAATTTATGAATTCAATGTGGGACTGTGGGAGGGCCTTTGAATAATAAATAAAAACAATAAATTGACAATTCGTTCTCTACAAGAAAATTAAAATATGGTTCGTTCACACAATGTTCTGTTTGATCAAATAGTTTAATAGGAATGTCAATGATTGTTTATGTTTTCAATTCTTCTTTCTAATTAATTATTTTCTTCTCCATTCGTTGCGGGAATGTTTTGTGTTTGTGATCGTTTTAATTTAAGAAATAAAGTTATTTTATTTATTTAATATTATTTATTAGAATTAAAGTCTTGGTTCAGTATAACAATGTGAAATTAAATTAATTTTAATTTTAAGCAGTATAATTATGAGATTTGGGAAACGTAATTTTCTTTTGTTCGGTGTGATTTTGCTAGCCGCTTTTTTCCTTATTTGGCTTAGTTATTTTCAAAATAAATTATTAAATAATTATTTAAATTTACCCGGTAAAAGTAATCTAACGAATATTATTAGTAATTATGAAAAATCCCAGAATTATCCAAAAATTATAAAAAGGTACGTCAAAAGCAATGGGTTTGTGTACCGATAAGAGTCTGATACAGTTAGCGACATTAATATGAATGCGTTTTAGTAATATTCGTCATTTGGTAAATGGTTAAAATTGTTTTAATTTATTTGATATTCACAATTCATATTCCGAAAATTGTGTTACAAGGGTATACATTTCATGTGGAAGGGAGTAGTATTTGAGTGATAAAAAAAGTATGATGATCTTAAGAACATTTTTATAATGACATCAATACCGGTTACTAAGCTATTTGCATACACTACAAACCCCACATCTAGTTTTCGTTTGCTCAGTAAAATTGTCTACATTTCTTATTCAGGATTGATGATGGCTAATTTTGAATACTTTTATCAACTTTCAGGGATTAGGTTTCATATTTTTATCATTTGCAGTCCATAACTGTTATTGGACGGCTCTTTTGTGGCGAACTCTTAGAACACGGCAGGCCACGTTCATAATTAATATTTTCTCGTTCAGTTGATGTGATATTCGTAGTTTTAATTCTGCAAATGATAAACATATGAAAACTAATCCCTGAAAGTTGATAAAAGAATTCAAAATTAGCCATCATCAATGACTAGTTACTAGTCATCATCGCGTATAATATTCGAAGTTTTTACTTAAATTGCGGAATAAAAAAAATAAGGCTCATATAATACCCATAAGAACAAGAAATAATATTGACTCAAAGGTCAATGATTTTGCCAAAGTTTTAACTCACGAAAGCTGCAAAATATCAAATTTGTTTTAAAAATTATATCCATAAACTGAATCCTATACTTTCAAATCCTAGTCAATTTTGGAATTTCGTAAAATAACTATGTCTTATGACCATCCATAAAACACACGGCGCCTTTTTTTCAAAATATTTGACACCCTCCTCGTGATATGGAGCCGTACCCCATTGCCCGATTTATTCGAATTATAATTCATGAATGAAATGCTATAATAGTATACAAATACTATTTATTGGTTAGTAGAATAAGTTATCGCTGTTTTTTTTTTCGTGAAAATGATTTCTTCATTTTAGAAAATTAGTAAAGAACATACATGAAAATATTATCCATCGCTAGCCACTACTTTTTTCCATATTTCTGGTAGTATATGAATTCTACGTCAGAAGAACGACACATTGGTTAAGGCTATCAAAGAATCGACCTATTTTTTGGCACCATCATAAAGATGGAAGTGCCACTCGGCCAGGCCATGAGTCATCGATCTCAAAAAGTGGTAATCGGAAGGAGCAATGTCTGGTGAATAAAGCGGGCAAGGTAGGACTTTCCATTTCAGCATTTCCAAGTAGGCTCTGTAACATATGGCCGAGTGTTGCCATGCCGCAAAATCACTTTGTCTTGTCTCTGGTCGCATTACGGCCGTCCATCAATGCTCGGCTAAATAAATTGTAGTCGGTAGCGTTCTCCTGTGATAATTCCATTGGGTTTGAGTAGGTCATAATACACTACACCCAGCTGATTCCACCAAATAAGCTTCAGAGATAAGCTTCGACAGAGCATAAGCTTCGATTCATGGATATTCGACTTTGATAAATGGCCGGGATTATCCCACGATTTTCAACGATTCGGGTTATCGTAACGTATCCACTTTTCATCGCCAGTCATGGTACAATGCAAAAAACCCTTTCCTTTTTGGCCGTTGGAGCAGCTGCTCACTTGTGAGAAAACGTAGTTCGTTGTCTCTAATCTTCAATTCGTACTGCACATTAATTTCCTTGCTTTTGAATCATTCCTAATACATTTGGAAACTGTTGTGCGATCAACAGTACAAAGATTGTAGAAGTTAATTTTTTTCATAATGGCATTGGTAGACTATAAAATCAGCGAATTTCTTTTAATCAAATTCCCATGATACAGTGCCGATTTATAACCAAATTACTTTTAAACTTAAATATAAGTCGATTCTTTTGGCAATGTGTCTTTTCAATTCAACAATATTATATTATTTTCGTTTATACTTAGAATATTTTTAATATCAACCCAAAATAAACAACAAACTATCAAACTAATAACAATCTCCTTGTTATTTCGACATTAATTTCGATTTAGGAAAAGATATTAATAAACTTGATCAAGTTGGTCTGTTTATCTATTGCACGAAGTATTATCCAAAATTCGTTTATAATCCTATTCACCCGCTATATATAAAACTGAAGCTGTTGATTTAATTACAGCTTAGCTTATTTCGCTTTTCATATTTATTGATATTGGCGCTTGGATATCTACTTCTACTGAAGTAGTTCTTAATAAGTAGTCTAGGTTTTGCATGGAAATATGTTTCATCTTGTAACACCTCCGAGCCTCCGAAAAACAGTCATTCCATGAAATTAGCTCTGGTTGTAACCATGTTGGCACAAATTTGTTCTAGCTGTTCTAGCTGAAAGGTTCGTAAAAAATACAAGTTTATAGTTTTTTACGTTTCTTTATTGTTAAAATAATCTATGGTTAACAAGGCTATTCTTGATTCATTCTCTATGTACTTGTCTATATATCTATGAAAATTAGAAAGTGGATAAATTCGCTGAAGCTTTACGCATCGTTTTGTATGTAACAGGCGCTTGTTAAATTACACAGCGTATTAGCGATAGCGTATTGTATCTCCATTGTTTTTCTTCATATTCGAGTATTCTACGATATGTTTCTACAATATTACGGGATATCAATGTACTTTCTAGACTTTCGATTCTTAAATTTGAATGGAAATTTCTAAGAACTTATATATAATTTTGGGAAGGTTGTTTTATATTATTTTTTAAAGTATGTTATTTCTGCAGTATTGCTGACAGGTGTGTTAGACTATTATTAACATATTCAGTACGCCATACATCCGATTGTGCTTGCTTATCGAGCTTTTTTTATATGTTCACTTTATTTTAGACCATCCGAAATTGTGATAGCCACCGTAGCGTGTGGTATGCGATTGCAGGAAACGTTAGCTATGTTAAAATCGGCAATAATCTTTAATATCAAGGGAGCTCCAATAAAATTTTTAATTTTAACTGAACCGAACTTAATGGTCGGATTCAAGGAAAAGGTTAATTCTGAAATTTTTATATATATAATTTTTATTGAATCGTAATCGTACCTATTCATTTTTCAGCTTGAAGATTGGCGTACTCTTAGTAAAAGTAGTTTTAGTTTTGAAATTTTACCGATAAATTTTCCGATAAAGAATGCCAAGGAGTGGAGGTCGTTGTTTCGACCATGCGCGGCCCAGAGACTATTTTTACCGGTACAGAATTGCTTTTCTTTAAGATATATATTGATAAGATCTAATGATTTACACAATTAATTTCAGTCCCTGTTAAAGCATATAGACTCGATATTGTATTTGGATACAGATACTCTGTTTATATCACCACCAAGTGATGTTTGGGAATTTTTTTCGAAATTCAATTCAACGCAAATAGCAGCATTATCAGCTGAACATGAGGACAGTAATATTGGATGGTACAATCGGTTTGCTAGGCATCCTTTTTATGGAAAATTAGGTATAGTTTTATCTGAATCAGGAATTACTTATTTTTTTATTTTTTTTTGAAAGATTGAACTAACATTCTATTATATTTTATATAGGAGTAAATTCTGGTGTAATGCTTATGAATTTAACACGCATGCGATCATTTAAATGGGAGGAATATATTCTACCGTTATACAAGGAATTCAAATTGAAAATTACATTTGGAGATCAAGATTTGATTAATATTTTATTTTACTATCATCCCGATAAATTATATGTTATACCTTGCGAATATAACTATCGTTCCGATCACTGTATGTACAACATGAATACCTGCAATTTATCGAATGGTATAAAGATTTTACATGGTAATCGGGGTTACTTTCATATGGACAAGCAACCGGTGTTTAGTGTAACATATCAAACAATACTGGAATGTGAAATTGGTGCCGACATGTTTCAGAATTTTTTACTGCCATTCGAATTAAATTTGTCGGATGAATTGGTGACAAAATCAAACTGTGCCGGTATTATTGATAAGATTTTATGGCAATCAAAGCTAATTTTTAAGGAAGTAGACGTCGAATAAAAATATCAGTATTTTCAAAACGAAATATAATTTTTTCTATTATTTAAATCAGTGAACGGCAAACCTTATATAGAGAGCCATTTTTGGCTCGCACACATGTATAGTGGCTCGATTTGGCT
>JANTOP010026238.1:0-12374 GCA_027564815.1 Symmerus nobilis | reverse complement strand
AGATACATATACTGAAAAGACTCGGTTCTACAAAATTTTGCATAAATCAAATAAACAATATCAATAAAATTAAAAACGTGTAATTTTTGTTTGTTTATATATTACACTTTCTTTCCAGAACTCAAGTGGGTCACTTGAAATCATGAAATGGGTCACTCGATGACCCGCGGGTCATAGGTTGCCGACCCTTGCTCTAAAATATCTGATGAATTGGGAAGAAAAGAGGTGTTTTCTACTTTTACTATTTTGTTTATAAATTTTTCTAATTTTATCCTAGACTTAACTGAACGGCTTCACTAGTTTTCTAGGGAATCGTAACGAATTTTGTAAAATTTTCCCAATTTTTCTCAAAATTTCTCGATTTTTCTACTCTTTCTCCACTTTATTAATTTAATCTGCCTTCTTGCCGACTATTTCTAGATTTGTTCGACTTATTACAATTTTTTTATTGTCAGAATTGTCAGAAAAAGTCAAACAAAAAGTGGTAATAATTCAAAAAGTGGGGAAAGTTGCAAAAATTAAATCAATTGATGTTTAAGCAGATTCAAAATGCCAAGAGAAATGCATTTTAATATTGGTAAGAGGTAGTGGAAATTTTAATAGGACATATATAAATAAATTATATATAAATAAATAAATAAATAAATAATAATAATAAATAATAAATAAATTATATATTAAATATTTCTTAAAATTAATCTGTCTTATATTATTATTTAAGTCAAAATTTTATTGAATTGAATTGAATAATAAATGGTTAATTTTAAGTGATTCAAAAACCCAACTTTTAGATTAATTTCTCAGACCAAATATCCTTCTTATTACTTATCTTGATATAAATTGGTGGTTTTCAATTTTCTCGATATGTTCGGAATTTCTATCAAATTTTCAGATTATTAATAAATTTCCAAAAAAGATTTTCAAAATTAAATTATTTTCCAAAAAAATCACCTCATGTCGGGTAAATTTTAATAGAAATATTTAATTGTGAAATTTTAATTATTTTATTTAATAAAATTTCTTTATAAACAGGAATATGTACAATAGGTGGCCGACACATATCATAATTTATATCGGGAGATTTAGGATTAATATCGAATAAGGATTAATTTTTGTTAATTTTTAAAGGACAAAATTACACATTTTTAAAATTAAAAAGAAGGCATTTCTTTCAATTTCTACAAATAAATGTTCAATCAAATATTGTCAATTTCAGCGAAATTTCGATTTATCTGGACAAATAAAATTTTTTTTTGGAAAATCATTTTCTAAAAATTGATTTTAAAGATTTGTTTTTTTTCCCTATTTTATAATTGATGCTCTGACATAAGACATTACGGTGGGCCGAATTCTCCTAGCTAGAAATTCACCCTGAAGAGATATCTATGCGGTGGTTCTCCAGATATATTCTCTAGATAGAAAATATTTAAAATATTGCTCACATAATCATTCTGAAGATATATAATATTTTATTTATTGCAAATCAAAATTGAAATTTATCGATATTTAACGGATAATTTCTAAGGAGTAATTTAAGTGATAACCCCCTAATTTAATCCTTTAAGAATCGATCGCTTTCTACAATTGAAACATTTTCCACGAAATTATAGAGCACTTTTTGAAAAGTTGCGAATTAATAATTACGCCCTACGAAACCCATCACCAAAATTAGGGGGTTGACTGTAAAAAAATTTTGAGAAATTAGTTTGTTCGTTATTTATTTGGAAACAATTCTGCATATTTCGATTTTCCAAGTGTCGAAAGAAAATATTTAGAAAATTCGCTCCGAAAAATAATGGAAATTAAACAAGCAAAATCGTAGATTTTGCAAATATATTTCTGTTACTTGAAAAACGATTTTCAAAATATAACTTGTGGGCTAACCCCTTAAGGTATTTACATCAATAGTTCAATTTAGCCATCCCTTAAATGAATCGTAAGTCAAATTTGAAAATTAACAATTTCCCACGAAATTATCAATATTTATTTTTTTTTTCAAAAAGAAGCGATTGAATAATTACGTGCTACAAGAACCACCTCTAAAAATCAGGGGATGATTTTTTTTAAATTTTGAGAAACCTGTTTGTTCATTATTTCGTTGGGAATAATTTTGTGTAATTAGATTTTCCAAGTGCCGAAGGAAATATTTGGAAAATTTCGTATTTCTACAGAACGGTTCCTTAAATAATGGATAATTGCTAAATTTATTTTCATTTAAAAATACCCATTTTAACGTAATTTTAAAAATATAACTTGTGAGATAACCCCTTAAGATATTCATGTCGTTAGCTCTATTAAGCCATCCCCTAAATGGATCAGGAGTGAAATGTTGAAATAAAAAATTTTTCTAGAAATTATGGATTTTTTTTTGAAGAAGTGGCGATTAAAAAATTTCCATTGACGGAAACCAATAAAATTCGGGGGTTGATTTTATAAAAATTTTGAGAAACCTGTTTGTTCATTATTTCGTTGGGAATAATTCCGGGTAATTAGATTTTCCAAGTGCCGAGAAAATATTTCCAAAATAAATTAGAATTTTCAAAATAAATCTGTTCTGCTAGGCTCCGTTAGGTTAACTAATCACAGTCAATAAGCAGAACAGTAAAATCATAAAAATGGCGAAATAATCTGGAAAAAGTATAGACCAAGAATTTAAAAGCCGGGAAATGGCAGGAAAAACATCTATCAAAATTTAGGGATAGATCGAAAAGATTCTGGAGAAGTTAGAGGAATGTCGATATTTTCCTAAGATCTCACACGATTTTCTGCTTTTCCTGACTATTTTTCCCGATTTTTCCCGATTTTTACTGACTTTCGGAGTTTCTGATATTTATAGATTTTCCTCAACATTTCCTTTACTTTTCTTGATTCTAACCTCCTCTGACTCTTTCCGGTTTGTCGCCGAATATATAAGACGTTCCAAGTATGAAAGAATGAAATTATTTCTAGAACTTTAAGCTTTCTTTAAGCTTTAAAATTTTTTCTTAGCTTTTGAAGGCAAGTTCCAAATTTGATTCAAATTAAATTAATCGGATAGAATATAATTTTCAAAAATTCCAACCAATTCGGTGAGCGTTGGAGATTTTCTAAGGAACTTTTCTTAAAATTGGGAATTTCGTTCCAAATGGATTGAAAGTAGATTTGGAAACGTACAAAATTATATCCGAAACTCAACGCTCTATTTGAGCTGTTAAGTTTTAAAGAAGCCTCCACACGAAAACTTAAATGTTTACCCTTTTTGTTATTTGAAATTTTTAACATTTAATTAAACATAAATTCAAAATATATGTTAGCAAAAACCCGCTCGAAATTTGATCGTTAAATGTAGAAGAAAATTAGTAATTTTTCTACGCTCACAACTGGCTCAAATAATTTTTTTTCCCAAAATCCTGAAATTAGTTTTTGGTTTTGCTAATGAAGGATTCAGGAAAAAAATTTCAGCCAAATCGAATGAAATTTTATTAATAAAAAATTTTATTTAAAATTTATGTTCAAAAAAACATCCAGAAAATTGATTGATAAATGCTAGAAGAAAATGAACAATCCTCCTAAGCTCACAACTGACTCAAATAATTTTTTTTCCCAAAATCCTGAAACTGCTTTTTGGTTTGTCTAATGAAGGATTCAGGACATAAATTTTAGTCAAATCGAACGAAATTTTATTAATGAAAAATTTAATTTAAAATTTATGTTCGAAAAAATATCCAGAAAATTGATTGATAAATGCTAGAAGGAAATGAACAATTTTCCTAAGCCCACAACTGGCTAAAAAAATGTTGTTTCGAAAATCCTGAAATTAGTTTTTAGTTTTGGTAATTAAGAACTCAGGAAAAAAATTTCAGCCCAATCTAATAAATTTTTCGGGATAAAAATTTGAAAATGGGACATAAATGTTTAAGGGATATATTAAATCCCAGATTTGAGGTAGGAAACATTTTATTTTTGTATTTCTTTTTTTTTTTAATTAATCACATTTTAATTTATATTATATTTAATAAATAAAATAATAAATTAATAATTTGAATTTGGCCCCATTCAGCTTTCAATTTTAATTTGTTCCATCGACACCTAGATGTTGCAATCCGTAAATTCCAATAACTTGATCATTTGTTATAAGATAGATTATTCTTACATAAAAAAATAAAATTCATTATTGATTATAAAACATAATATTATCTTAATCTTATTTTAATCTTATCTTAGTATTATCTTAATATTATTGCCAGCATTTTAAAGTACATAAAGCATCGTCTTTAAAAGCGGCGATATCTGCAGATCTTTGCTTTTCTCCATTAGCTTGCACTACAACTTTCAACCTGAAAAGAGATCTTACTTCAAAACGGATCAGGAATCCAGATCCGAGGTTCTACCATCAAGCTCCGATACACACCCATTATTGAATATAAATTCTTAATGTTCTAAATAATTTTGCTGATTTCAGGTGTGCTTTGCTCTTTCTGCGCATTAGATTGCACACCACTGCTAGTCCGCCATATAATTTTATTTAAATCTAAATTTATTTCTATTATAATCGACTCGACATTTTTTTAACCAATTTGAATAATTAAGAAATGTATAAGAGTTGGTTGGAATTAAAAAAAAATATATTTATTGAATTATTTTCGAAAATATTTACATAAATTAATTTTTATCTTTCTTTGATTATCTGAAATTTATTTGAAAATTTCTTGTAAATTTTTGCTATTCGTTCATATACGGACGGAGTTTATTAGCTAAATTAACATTTTATATGATCTGAGAAAATTCAATTTCTTCCATTTATCATTTAATACTCGGTTATGTTATATACCAACCAACCATTAAATTAATTAGAATTTGGTAATACCAATAAATTAATTTAAATTGGAGGCATATGACAATATCTATATTAACGCCTATCATTAAAACTAATGAAGATAATTTATTTGTGGTAAAAGATATACATATATGCAAAACCGTAAGAATTTACTGCAATCATTTTTAATCCGATTCATATACAATTCGAATAAATTTATTAGAAAAGATATAAAATTGCAATAATTTGTACAACCAATTCACCTACATTTTTCTTCGATCGATCAAATTGAAATAGAGCAAGAAGAAAACATCAATGTTGTTAACATTATATTTAGTCCCAATCCTAACAGTAATAATTGAATGCAATAAAAATTGCATATATGCAATTTACATGCATATCATTATTGGTATATATAAAATAGATACAGTTAACTAATAAATATGAAGAACGAAGAAAAAATAATTATCCATAATTAAATTCATTCGGATAATCAACTTGTTAATTTGTGAAACAATACCGGAAATCGATGAATTATGATGGAAGATTTTCGGTTCAATTTACCCGTTGAGGAATCGATAACGAAAACAGATATACGTTAATTGATGATAATTGTCTTTGAAATTATAATCGATTTGCTTGTAACCCATATAGGACAGTTACTTATAAGAATCGAAGATATATTCTCAAGAATAACTAGAATCTTAATATTATAACTATCGAATTATCATTAAAATAAAATGGTCACACCTATATTCTAATATTCGAGCTGGGTTGGTATATAAGAAAATTTACTGCTTAAGATGTTGTTAGTCACACCAGTTTGCATATGGATATTTTTTTGTATTACAATATAACCATACTATGCATAACCTGGTTCAGTCATTAGTAATACAAATTATACAGTAAAATCTTTGAAAAGTGAACCAAAGGAATGCGTTTAAAAATGTGTACCTGGACAATTTATTAAAATTCTTTTGATTTTGATTATAAATAATATTTGAATTGAATTTGAAAATTCTTGGAAATGTATTTTTCTAATTTTTATCCAATTTTATTTATTTATTTCCAAATTTTTTCCAACTATTGTCAACCATATCTGAGCCTCTTGACTTTCCGGGGGTTTACCGGCATTTTAAATCTAATGATTCCAAATTATTTCTTATTGTGTATATTTGAGATTGCGTATAAAAAATGGGTCTGAAAAAATAAATTGCTCTGATTTTCTGATTCCGGCGCAAGCCTTTAATTTTATAGATTGTTCTAGGCTTTCAATTATGACAAAATTAAATTTCCGGGAAATTGTCTTATGGAATTGGGAAATCTGATTGAACGAAATTTAACGTAAGAGTACAATAAATCAAACTTTTTTAGAAATTAAACTCCTTAATTTTGTAACGATCGATGCAAGAGGCATACCATGGTAAAAATGGGTACTTTAATAAAATTGGCCATCATTATTTCGAAAATTTAAAATTTCTAATTTTCGAAAAGGATTCAAATAGGGAAGGACTAAGATGATGTATCAATTGATGACCTTAATTGCTGGGACTCCGCTCACAACTTATATTTTTAAAATTCTGGCAAACATTTAATTGTAAGGAATTTAATGTATTCGATTGATTTCTGTTAAAATTTTCTTATCTCATGATGATGATGATAAAGTAATTTGGGTAAGAAAAACACGGCACTCGTTCGATTTTATTGAATTTTCCAGACAATTCTAACATCTTAAATTTCCGGAGGAAAATTCAATTAGAAAATTGGAAAATCTGATTATGAGAAATTTAACCTAAAGATCCAATGGAAATTACACCAAGAAAAATGGGTATTTTTCAGAAAATTGACTTGAGTCATCTCTTTTTAAAATTCCATCAAATTTACTGAAATTTTTGAAAGCTAATGCCTAAACAATATTTCCAAATTTGCAGGATTAGGGGTTGGTTTCTTCATTCTATTTCATATTTTAAAGACAGACAGTAGTAATCCTTGAATTGCTTCCAATTACTTAAAATATTTCGCTTGATTCCTTCGTTGATGTTCATGATTATTGGATAAATTATGAAGATTTGGTTGGAAAATAGGTGACAATACGAATAAAATTAGGTATATCCAAACCCCAAAACATAAGCTTTTAAACCAGTGGCGTGTGGTCAACATCTCCATAAGGCGTGCAGAATTTTGTGACCCTTTAACAAAATGTTGCAACCTTATTGTTATGTTGCTATTACTAGAGTGCATGCCAAATATTTTTTTTTGGCCGGAAAAAAATGTCAAAATATTGAAAGTTGCTTTGACAGTTAGGTAAACACAAAAAAAATTAAATATTTCGGAACAGTTGAAATTTTTCTAAGAAAAATAAAAAATTCGTAAAAACTGGCGCCGGGAAATTCCAATATCGGACATTGCGACATATGATCCGGATTTCCCGGTACTTTTCTTCGGATCCAAAAAAATGTAATGATGCAGGTTATTTATAAATAAGTTGAGGAAAAACAGAAAAATATCAAAACTAAACTGTTTGTACAAAAGCTCTGCGAAAACTTAAAAGCTTCGTGAAAGCTTTATATAGCTCTTTGAAAGCTTAAAATTAAAATGTCATTTTATATCACTTGGAAACGAATTTTCATACGGTTCATTGAATGTAAATGAAATATGGAATTTTTGCAGAAAGCTTATCTAAACTATTAAAAGCTTAATGAAAGCTCTAATTTTCGTACCCAATTTTAAACGCTTTAAATTCTATTTTTTATGCAGATATACGACCCTTAACGAAATCTCATTGCTCGAAAGTTCATTGAATGCCTAAAATTAAAATGTAATTTTATATAATTGGGAATCTAATTTGAATTCGATTCATTAAATTTAGATGAAATATGAAATTTGTGCCAAAATCTGTCTCAAACGATAGTAAGCTCAGAGAAATCTAAATTTCCAACTTAATTTTATTTAATTTTATGTCATTTTAAATAATATGGAATCGAATAAATTTATATGAAATATGGGATTTTCACTGAATGCTTATCCAAACTATAAAAGGCTCGACAAAAGCTCGCAGTTTCGAAACTTAATTTTTTACGTTTTAAACTCTATTTTCTTTCCAGATCGGTCCTTTAACAAAATTTTAATTCCTTCCGAACAAAATGCTTCAAAAATATCGAGAGCTCATTACTCGAGAGTATTTAATCCCATATGTAAAGCTTTCTTAGAGATTTTAATTTTCCACAAAGCTTTTTAACCAAAGTTTCCGATTTCATTTAAATTTATTTATCGGGAGAATAAATTCAATACTGACAAAAATAATATTTTAATTAAAAGCTTTCGTTGAGCTTTCGGAACTTTCTTAAAGCCTTTTCAGAAGATCTTGCGTTTCCCAAATTTTAAATTATAGGATGGAAAATAAATTTCAAATGACCGGTAGGTCGGATTTGAGTTAGCAATTTGCAGCAATAGTAATTGGTTTTGATTTTGTTGATATTTAGGGTGTGCTATGCGCCTTTTGCGCATTAGACTGCACGCCAATGTTTTAAACTTTCGAGGAGCTTTTGTCGGAAAATTGACAATATTATTCAAATTTAATTATACGCATTAAAATTACGTTTTCCAACGTTTAAAATTTGATTCTAAACTTAAAGCTTTTGCTGAGCACTCACACTCATGCGGAGCTTTTGTCATAACATTTTAAGTTTCATTGCATTTAAATTTATTTGATGGAAAGTAGGTTTTAATACGAATAAAATTTTCTCCCAAAATTGAAGCTTTTCTTGAGCGTTTAAACTTTTGTGGAACTTTTTTGTAACTTTTCAAATTGATACATATTTATTTATTGGATTTCAAAATTAGGTTTCAAAACGTATTCAATTTTATTCAAAATTTAAAGCTTTCTCTTAGCTTTTAAACTTTTGTGGAGCTTTTTTAGGAACATTTCAGATTAATTTTAAATTTTGAATTTCTTTGCAGTTTTGCAGAAATATAATTGAATGGAAAATATATATTTATACGAATAAAATTAAGTCCTGAACTCAAAACTTTCTTAGAGCTTTTAAACTTTTGTGGAGCTTATGTAGCGAGATTTCAGATTTGATTAACATTTAATTTCTCTGGTTAAAATTAGGAAGGAAAACGTAAAACATTTGAATCAAAACTTAAATCTTCTCCACAGATTTTTAAATTAATCAGGGGCTCCGTATAAACTCAAATAAATTGAATTGAATAAAATTAATCGTCCAACATAGAGATATCATAAACTGAGTAGAGGGTGAGAGAGATAGCTGAAAGATATGAAGAGAACGCGTGCGGTTTATTTTGAATTTAGTTCATATGAAAATCGAATTGACATTCAAATCCAACCTAGGGCTCCTGATTAGTTTAACGGGCCCTGAAAATTACTAAAAAAAAGGTTTATTAAACTTATATAAAGCGTTTTTAAGATTTTTAAACATTTAAGTATATTAGAAAAATCTCTGAAAATGTATACAACTTCCGAGTCCTTCTATTTCCAAACTTTTACGAAACAGCTTCAAAATAGAGCTGCAGGGGGCAAAACGGCTCGTAGAAAAGGAATCGTTCAGAATCTCATAGAAACAGTTATTTTTAAAAGCTCTTAAAAGTCATCACAGAAATTATCTAGTAGCCCCAGACATTTCCTGTTACATTTTAAATATTTTCTAGAAATAATAAAAGCTATAAATTGAAAAAAAAATTAATTAAATATGATTAAGAGCTATCCACACTCTAAAATCCCTGTTTACCACGCCATATACCCATTTTACCCAAATTGATATATGTTACACACAAAAAAAAGCTTCGTTGGTAACCACTACTCTAAAACATCTATTAATATTATTACGGAATTTTTAAGGGTTCCAAGAACTATTGAAGTTCATAACAAAGCATATGAAAAATCCTTACTCCAATCTTACCCGTTTCAGATTTTTTATAATATTTTTGTAAGCTTTAATAAGCTCTGTGTAAAATATATGACTTATACGAGAGGGCAGCCAATTGATGGGTTACCTAATTCCGAAACTGGTTTGGATTTTGGATTAATTACATATAGGATATGATAGGAAATTGTTTAATTAATGGGATATTTTCTGGGAGCATTTTTTATTTCTTTCTTTGAGAATTTTCCTTATGAAAAATTTTCATCTTGTGAGGGCAAATATATATCTTGGGAAATTATTTTTTTTTTGGGATATTTTTTTCTGAAAATTGGATTTTTTAAAAGTTGCATTTTTTAATGGAATGTTTCTTCTTAATGAATTCAGAAAATAACAACATCAAATGTAAGGTTATCTTCCCTCTAAAGATCTTTCGTCGCTTAAGTCTTTCATTTACAATTCCGTCATAAGACCATTCGACTGTGATTTACATGCGGATATTATAACAAAAATCATTCGGCATTGGAATGCCGTTAATATTTATAAATGTATTTATTGGGTTATTTTCATTAATAAACACAACCTTATCCACATACATAATTTACATAAAACAAGAATTGTTGTAATATAATGTCATAGCATGGGACAACTCAAAAGTTCTGCTTATTAGTCAGATCGACTTAAAATGTAGAAATATTTAAAGACACTTTGCAGGTACCTTATAGACACTCTGTCACCTATAATAAGTTATTTATATAAAATTATTTAAATATTTCTCAAATACCGGTTTTAATTATACGATCATTTGACCAACTAAGGTTTTTTTTCCTTATTTCTTCTAAGTTTTCTTAAAATGAAAAATAATTTTCTTGAGAAATTGTTGGGTAACAATTTGTGGGGTATTTTTTTCTTGTAAAATTACAAAATCAAGGGAAATTAGCATATACGAGGAGTATAACAACCTCAATTGATGAGAAACGTAACATGTCTTTTGATTTTTGGATTATATCAGATGGATCCTTTAATCGATGATCTAATAAAATCATTATCGGTTCTGGGTTAACAAATTAATTCTTATTCGGTATATTTAATGAAAAAAATTCCCATAAATCCGAGAACCTAATTATCGCCACCGAATGAAAAATATACCCGGAAAACAATAGGCTGTGTTATGTCATTCAATTAAAAATGATAAAAATTAATTGTGAGAACAACAGGTTGTATTAGTTCGTAAGAAAAATATTAACAAATTTGTTGGGAATATATAGATAAATATTAAATTAAAATTTCAACATTTTTTAACAAAGGGATCTCGATTCAGTAATCAAAATTAATTACAAGTATATTTTTCCTTGTCGTAGCATTACATTTTTAAGATAACCAACCACGGAAACCAATTAATTCATTTGTGTTTTTTACTAATAAAAAATGAATTGTCCGACGAATGGAATCAATTGTGTATTGATTTATTGATAAGTAAAAGTTGATTAAATGATATTCCATATATGGAATTTTTTCTATTTTTATTGATTTTTCTATTGAATTTCTAATCGGAAAAAATGTATAAATTTTATATTGTTGAGGAAGTTGAAATCTGGTTTCCTTATTATTGACCATACGTATTTCTATTATAAAATGTAAAGACGAGACTGTAGACCAGCTTACTTTTCTATTTGTTATTTTTCTATCGAATTTTTTCTACATTCGTCCAATTGTGGGTTTTCTATTTTATTTAGGAAAAAAAAACTTGAACTACGAGTACAGTCTGGGACATAAATTTAAGAACTTATGAAAATATTTTAAGGGTATTTATTAAGTTGGTAAATTCTCGTCGTAATTTGTATGATTTATGAATTTAATAATCTACATTCGGTACGAATTGTCTGTATGAAAATCATATTTTCTAGAGACATTTTTTAGGAGACAATTTTTTGAAAGGGAAATATATATGTAAATAAAATTAAGAAAACACCTCAATAATTAAAATCCAAGTACAAAAATTCTAAAAATTATACCGCTGTCAGAAACCGCGAAATTATTGGGGAAATTCATCGAGAAAATGTCAATTTTCTACTATCAAGATCAGACTTTTTGAATTAAAAATCTTATTAACGGCAGTTTGCCTAATTTGGCTGAACCAATTTTCTTTTGAACAACTGATTAGTTAAATTAAAAACTAATTTCAAGGGTTTGTGATAAAATAATATTATTTGACTACAATTTCAATCTTATCTTAGGAAAATTAATTATTTCCCGGTGCGTCTTTTCAAAATGGGAGTTAAATTTTTTTAAATTCCGAATTTTATTAACAAAATTTAGCCCAATTTGGTTAAATATTTTCTTCCCGGATAGCCAATGATTTAAATTAAAATTTAGTTTCTGGGTTGCGAGATGAAAAATTGTTTGAGCCAATTCTTGAATTATGAATTCTTTAATCGAAAGTTTGCCTCATTTGACTGAAACTATTTTTTTTGGGCAGCTGATTAGCTAAATTAGTAACTAATTTTAGGGTTTTGAAAAAAAAAATTATTTCTACCATTTACGAGCTTCGGTTCTCCTCAGTCGTTCTCCATTCAAAAAACCTCATTTTCTTGTACCTTTTTCTAGAAAACTACTGGGCCGATTTCTCTGAAATTTTGTACACATGTTCTTACCTCTAAAGTAAACCTTTTAAGCAGAGGAAATTAAAAAATATT
>JANTOP010026227.1:0-12375 GCA_027564815.1 Symmerus nobilis | reverse complement strand
CGGCTTGTTCTGACGAGTAGTTCGTCAGAATTCGTCAGAACGAATATTCGTCAGAACACGCATCCATAGTAACCTTAGCCTTACCCTGTGACAAAAAAGTATCCGGAAATAATAAATAAAACTATAAATAAATTATTCATCAATATGTATTGTGTCGCCTTCAAAGCCCATTAGATACAACACACATATTCCAGCGTTTTCTCCAGCCCATTAAACACTTTTAATAAGCACTTTCTGGCGTGGTTGTCAGCTCTTTCCACGAATTTTGTCCTCGATCGACTGAAAACGGGTTCCACAGAGCGGCAATTTTAGTTTCGGGAAAAGGAAAAAGTCGCTCTGACCCAAATCCGGTGAATATACTGTGATTGAAAGACGGTATTTGCTACGTTTTTGGCCTAAAACTAAGTCACAATTGAGCCTATATGCAAAGGAAATTCAGCTTCACAGGGACGAGTCGAGCAAGGACGGGTTTCATGCCCAAACTATCCACTAAAACCAAACGAACCAAATCGTGTGAGATGACGAGCTCTTCTGCTATTTCTAAAACTAGCATGAAGACTTTCGATCACCACTTCCTCCACTTTTTCAATGTTTTCGTCAGTGGAAGAGGTCGAAGGTCGTCCAAGTGACCACAGGTGGTCCGCGAGATTGTAGAAACACGTAGCTTGTTATTTGTCCAATGATTTCAAGATTATTCATGATTTTGATAGCTCTTGAGTTGCGATATCCGATGGAAAAAACAAAAAAAAATTTAGAGTTATTATATTTTTATTGAGAGTGTAGTTGAAAGTTGATGGTCTTGGTCATAGCCCCACTCTTACATCTCTCACTCGCTGCATCTGCTTTTATCGCGTCTCCTGTAAAATTCTGCTTTACAGCGATAGCCCCCTTTTCTCGTAGCACGAATAGTCTCGTAATCGATTGAAGGCAAGTGCTGACATGTGTGTAGCTTTGAACAATAATATCAGCCCCAGGATTCCGCTGCTAGTAAAGGAAATGCAAGATGTCTTATGCCGGCCACAGATTTGTGCTTTTCGATCGTTCATCGGTCATCGTGATAAGCCATTGTGCCAAAACCGAGGTGTGTGGAGCTAAAACTGGCACGATGGACCGTCACGATGACTATCTGCCGATGCTTAATATTCATCGTGCGGTCCGCCGTGTATTGTAATAAAATCGAGGCGTGTGGGGATTTCCTTCCATCGCACAGTGGTCCCAAATCCCAAAAAACTGGTTATAAGTCTAAATAAACGGCTTTTTGTAATGATTATCTCCACTAAGGGGTTTAAGGGTCGCTGATTACGAATCCGATCTTAGTTTCTCAAAAAAAAAATTCGTATCCAAAGTTATGAACAATTTGCATAAAAAAATTATCAGAATTTGTCGAAACCAGGCACTCATGGGTACCCCTACAGGCTATGCCTACAACCCCTATAACCCTTGAGTGCCTGGCTTCCTTGATTTCGAATTCGATTTTAGTTTTTTTTAAAAAAAAATGGAGGACATTTTTGGATTTTTGGGTAACGCATTTTTTTTTTTTTGCATTTTTTTGTAATGTTTTTTTGTAAAACATTTTGGGCCACCCTGTAAAAGAGAACAAAATTTTTGAAAAAAAATTTCGGTCACCCTGTAAAAGAAAGACTTTGTTGGGTCATCCTGTAAAAGAAAGACTTTTTTGGGGTCAGCCTGCAAAAACAAAGATTTTGTTGGTTCACCCTGTAAAAGAAGAAAATGCTGACTTCAGTATAAATTACTAATTTTATAAATACATATTACAAATTTTCAGAGAAAATCGAAAATGTTGTCTCAATTTATTATAGACAACTTTCGGCAGCTGATGTTTATATATATTTTGTAAATATGTATATTTAATTTTTCAAAATTGCTAACTCGGCGGGAACTGTTAAGAATTTTTTCTAAACTCTATCTTTGTTAGCCATGAAGGTAGCTTATAAAATAAAAACACTGGTATATTGATTATTTATTTACCGTTATGATTGTTGTTGAATAATATTTTAATTTAGGTTTATGAATAATAATTACTCTTACAAACCGATTGCAATTGTACACGTTTCGATATTATTATCGGTCTGATTTGGAAGGGCAGAAAAAATTTTGGGGGAACAGTTGTTCTTAACTATTATTCTAAAACGTTGCTAGCGGTATCTCTACAGGGATTTAAAATATCAAAAGTCAATAAAAAAGAACTTTATTTTTCGACTTATAACCAGCTTTTTGGGATTTGGGACCACTGTGCATCGTGCACTGTGCATAAATTGAAGAATATGTGTATTCTATTTATATTTTTAACCAAGAAGAGAAAGTAAAACCACCCCTAAACATAAGAGAGCGATAGAGAAGAGTAGCGAGAGTTTATCGAGAGAGTAAGGGAGAGTTATTAGTTGTATATAAAATCAGCTGATATTATAATTATTATTCAAAAGTATGCGGTGTTATGAGCAATGAAAATATATTACTGCGGTTTTCCAGGGTAACGAGCGTATAGGACATACTGGTCATATATACAGGAAGAAGAATAATAGAACAAACGGAGTTTCATTTATTTTCTATTATGCATTTACCTTCCGTGATAATTTAGTATTTAACTACCCTTGAATGTACAAACTGTAAAGTAAAATAAATTACAATTCGATTAATATTATAATTATGGAAAATTCCTTTTACATTGTATGTACAAAGAAAAGTTGAAGATAAAAACTAAATTAATATGTACTAAGGAATAATAGAAAATGTAGTGAAATTAATATAATAAAAGGAAAGGCGGAAAATTTTCTATTCGTGTTCATTAGTGCGTGTATGTCATGAAAATTATCGTATTCCTTTTGAGCATAGCGCTTTTACAGGACAGGACTGTGTATAGAAAGCTAAAAAAGGATAAGTGAACGAAGAATATGCTGAAATAATATATCACAAAACAATGAAAATTAAAAAATGATTTTTCTGTTGATTTAGTAATTTTCATAATTTTCTTCTTTCTGTTGTTATATTATATTTTCCCTTTTTTTATTATAATTTATTTATGATTACAAAAGTTGGATCGCGGGAGAAAATGTTATTATAATGGCCAAATCAACATTTCCAGCAATTGTAACACGCAAGTAAAATAAAGGTAAACGTAATTTTCTTTTATTTAATTTGGATAAATAGGTAATAAATTGGAATACATTTTTCTTGTGTAATGCGTATTTTTGTATTATTTTTATTGGAATTCTTATGCATGGAAAAATCGATTGAGGAAACATTTAAATTGTATTAATATTAATATTTAATAATATTATAATAGGAATACGTCAAAAATGTAATGCGTGAAAATGGTAATTTTTTTTTCTTTATTTTATATTACATTCACCTGTTATACAATTCGATGAAAAACCGCCTGTCTCAGTATGTATAGAAGACATGGAAGATATATAAATGAATATAAATCATTTCCTCCGGAAAACATAACACAAATGTATTGTATATATAAAATATAATATTTTTTATAATGAAAAAACCAAATTTTTTACATTTTATATTATTAACATTTCGTGTGATGCCTTGTCATCTAGTTATTGGATTATTAAATGAAAGAAACTTCAAATTTCATTTGGCCTATAAAGCTTTTATTTCCAAGTCATTATATTTAAAATCAAAAAATATCTAAATGTAATCAAAGAGACTCGTATATTTGTAATACTTTACTTTAGAATGTTTGAATTTTAATTTTAATTTAATGTTTAATATATATATAATTAATACAACATATAGGTGCTGAAATCAGTTGTAATTATAATTAAGAATTAGGAAGAATTAATTAAGAATCAGTAGTAATTAATTAAGTTAATTACGAATATCGTCATAAATTTATTTTGAAACATTATCGGGATTATTTGGTACGTTCATGTCTTTGTAGGTTCATATCATATACTACTAATTGAACGAACATCCTCTTAAACATTTTTGCTTTAATTACACTTATGTAAGTACAACAAACTAATGAAGTCGTTAACATAAATCATGATCGGTCAAGTAGGTGTGAGTGTTACATACCAAATAACTAAGAGCCCTATAGATGTAAACCTCCCTCAGAATATTTCCCATACGATACAAATCTCATGATGTACTCGTATAATTAAACGTGGGAAAAAATGTTTACCTTGAATCAATTACCTTTCAAAGTAAACTTTTTGATTAAAACCATAGTTATAAAATTATGTATGGCGTAAATACCGACAGAAATATATTGCAAATCCTATCGACTTATGTGATATTCAAAAAATATCCATTTACACAAAGCTCAATGCAGATCTCTCGTTACATCAATCTCCAATAATAATAACTTCAAAAATTTCAATTAGAGTACGATGCTAGGGATTCCTTAACTCGGAAGAAATGAGATCCACGTAACACCTAGTCATTCAATTAACATACTATCGATTACATCCAAGGAATTTTAAGCCAAAAGTTATTATTATACCAAAAATAAGATACAGATAAACAAAAAAACTTCGTTCAACAAGGAATTTAACTTGAATTCCGGCAGCACCATTCTGCAATTAGTTAATAATTAGAATCAGTTCATCGAATTAGTTAACCAGGCGCTGGATAAAAAAAAAAACTGATCAACAGCGTTTCTTGTCGTTACAAAGTTGAACAATTCTGTTTTAATTTTGATAGCTACTTTTTATTCCAGCTGTCACCAGCATGCATGCAATTAAATTAGAAATTGTACAAAGAAGTACCAGGTAAGGACCATAATTATTTACTTGTATTTAGCCCAAATCTCTCAATTTCAGATGACTGTCTCCACATTTACAGGTACAGATATTATATCTACACATCTAAATTCAAACAATGTGCATTACAGGAATTTATGTGCACTACAGGAACACCTCTATCAAATATAAAACTTCGCACAAATCTGTTGCATAATCAAACAAACATAATTAGTGTACCTCGCAATTGTCACAAGAAAATTAACCTACTTGCTTTTTAAATTGATTATGATTAGCATCTAACTTTCTCAACAAACTACAATTCAACACTTAGGTAGCAAGTTTAAAGGGAAGAAATCAATTGATATGCTTAGAGAATATACGTTAACCCTTTCGTGGTTAATTTTTTTTTTCTCTAATATACTTCCAGTTTGATGAAAATGTTGTTTGAAGTTAGTCCCTCAAGCTTGTTATCCAGGTTTAAGCCAATTTTAATAGCTAACTTTTCTGTCTTGGGTCATTCCAGGTTAAATCATCATCATCATCAACTATACCTTTTACTCTTCGAGGGAGCATAGGTGCTTCCATATGGAAGTTTCTGTGACTTATTACGATTATTATTAACGATTGAGACTAGGTAGTCAATCTAGCGCTCAACCGTATTTGTTGTTTCTTTATTTTGATCATTTAATCCATTGCTGTTGACCAATTACATATTTAAAAGCAATGGATTGTGTACTGTTTTTGATGATACCGCCAATACACAAGGAGTCTCTGTATAAGAATACTTATATTCCTATACACGGGACCGCCAGCTTTACGTCACCATCAAATATGACGCGGTTTCAAGTTCGATCATTGTGACGATCACAAATTATTGAGATAATAATTTTTTTTATGATGTCGACACCTGGCTTCGAACCTGCAACCTCCCTCTTCAAAGGCGGGCGCCAGGTTAAATCAACACTCTTCAAACCCTCAGATTTTCATGAAATTTTTCTCAGATGTATAGACCTGGAAAAATACCAAATTCCATCGAGGTATGTCAACTCATTTTTTAATTACAGTAAAGTTGTCAAAAATTTGACAAAAACTACAAATTGACATTTTTTAAATTGCTCTAGGAGGTTTCCTACTTGAGCTAGAGAACTGCGTTAGGTGTCATTTTACAGCATTTTTGATGCTCTTTCTTGTGACATACGAGTACAACATAATTTAGGATAAAATAAATAATTTTTTGTCAAAATGTCAAAAAATTTTAATTCTAATTTGTTCCGAAATATTAAAATAAATAGAATGAATAGATGAATAGAACTGGCCTGTAGAAACATAATTCCAGTAAACACCATGTTATTAGAGCGGGCATTTCTGAAATTAGCTAAATTTTGACTTAGAATGGGAAGTATACTTCCAACTAACTACAAAAGGGTTAACTACAAATGTACTGGCTGTTTGGATCACAATTGTTCTTCTTTGACTGCAAGATTTTACCCTACAAATCTTACGGATATATATTATTCCACTTTGGGGAAGTCTAAGTCCGCAAATCATTGTATTATTCCAACGCTTTCAATTCAAAATCCTCAGATCAAAACCATCAAGAGTGGACTTCACTACTCCAACTGTTATAAGCCTTTTCACAGATTGTTCGGTCAATTGAAATTCGGTTATTTGAAATAAATAAAATTAGCTACTACCGATCGTGCTCTCGTTAAGACAACGAGGCCTCTATTCAATATTACTTGCTGGGGTTTATTCGATTAGAATGGAAACTATTCATACCGAGAAATATATGTCTTTCGAATTGATATACATACTTGGTTATACTGGGAAACAGTTTCAAGACCGAACTGAAGATTCTTGAATATTTCAGAAGTATCAATCCGATAATTTAACTCAGAAACTCTAAATGATCATCATGTAAAATAAATAGTGAAATAGAAATTTCTTCAATTGTCTCACCAATAACACTTTACACCTTTACAAAATTCAGGCAATTTCTAGGCCATGAGAGTTGACAGTGATTTCTTATGTAAAATCGTGCGCTGAATCCGAAAATAAAATCATAAAATTAGAAAGTAGAACGGTTTTCGAGATATCTCCGGTTCTAGTTGGTCGATTGCAAAGTATTTTTTATTAAATTGAAGGTAATTGAATTTCATATAAACAGTATACATATAACACACTTTCTAATCAGATTATCGGTTTGGGCACTATTTATTAATTTATCTCAAATTTTGCGTCATTTTTAGAAAATTTAAAAAAATTTTATTCATTGTATTTCGAAAATTTTTTCAGACCCTGTTTCTTTATTGCGTGTTGAAACCTGGGATTTGGACCAGGATGGCTTACACTTTTCACGAACAAATTTATGGGTGAGAAAAATGACGTTTATTTATCGCCTTTTCACAGTTTCAATATATCGCAAGTTCAATTAAAATCCCGTTTAGTGGGAAAAAATGAGTGAAAAGTCACTTTCCGCGATTACACGATTTCACTTTCAATTAAAATCCCACCTCTGATCTATTATAAATATAATAATCATCTGCTTGTCAAAATCGGTTTGAAAATATGTAGGTTATAAGGATTTCAATAAAAATACAAAGTTATTGCCATTTAAAGACTCTCATTGACTCTCACTCCCAATGACAATTTTTAAATGGATCTCTGTGAAAAATTGTCTTATCGATGAATTTCCAACGCTGTTATGTTCGTCTTCGGAAACCCTTTCAAATGAGTTATCACTCGATCCCATGTACTATTTAAAATTTTAAACCACCTCTCCCCCCTACCCCCACGAGGATCGGTGTGGTCGTTTAATGAATTAAAGGATAGGTTGTAGGTTCCCATTCATCCTATATAAAAATTGCAACTTTTTATCTCGAACCTTTCAAAAGTTAAATGGGGTGAGGGTGGTTTGAAAAACCCTGTTTAAATGTGTGATCAATGAATTCATTTCAAAATTAGTTAATTTTCTATTAATTTATCATTAAGTTAATTTAAAATCTAAAATTCGACACCTAAATATTAGTAAAAAAATTAATATCTCTTCAAAAATCCCCCAAATAAGTGAATACGATAGAGAAGCGAAAGTCTAAAAATTATATCTCAAAAACCACCCCGTCTGCCAGCGTGAATTTTTGATAAGATATGTATTAATATTACGGCTTTGGAAAAAAATTTGAAATTTTTGGGGGTTTATCTCTCTATCGAAGGGGGTGAATATTTGAAAAAACTGAAAACACAGATTTTTTATTAAGACATTTTTTTTACAAATTTTTTAATAATATTTTTGAAATGCTCCATTCAATTCCGTTCATTTGATATACAATAAAGCAAAATCGAATAAGCCGTTTAGGAGTAATTAATAAAAAAATTACACTTTGAGTTGCCCTGTATTCATAACTATAAGTCGGATGGCGAAACAAAAAAATATGTATCGAATATTTTTTCAACCCTGACAAATTATGAGACTTCTATCAAAATCGAAAGGGGTCGGGGAAAAAATCACCTTTTTTTGTTCACTTTGGCGTGGATAGTTTGTATATGAAATGGTTATTAGCGTATTAGTTAAAAAGGAATGTGAAGGAATCAAAATTTATAACAAAATACTTTAAGGTAGTTAAAATAACCCTACCTGTCATTGGGCCGGGTGAGATAAAGGGTCGAAATTTGTAAGGTTTTAATGGAACATAAAATCTATTATTTAAGCGGCTGGGATAAGGGTTTTTAACTAATAATTAAAATTTTTGGAATTCAATAAAAAAGTGCAAGAAAAGAATATTCGTTAGACTTTTTTAACTTTTGAATTAAAAAAAAAAATATGAAACTTCTGAACATTTTTGCAAAGTGGGAAAAATACACGAAAATAATTAAATCTCTTTCCTTCAGTTCACTCTAAATATTGCTAATAAATAAACTTAAATTTAACTGTAAATATTCTACTATGAAAATATTAATTATTTAACTGCATGAATAATTTGTTATGTTCTTTGGCTGAAGGATAATGAAGTATTTTCGCGACTTATTATATTATAATTGATATTAAACCATAGGCTAACCAGATTATAATCACTTCATTAGATATATTGTATATTACCTGCCAGCGTATTTTAATTCAACATTATCGTTAATGTGTGCATATTAATTCTTATTTACATAACGTATAGCATATAGTAAGCATAATCTGTAATTTTTTTGCACTGGTTCCCTATCAGATGCAGAGAATATATTTAAATTGTCTAATTAGTTGGATAACTTCCAACAAAGAGACGACACTTAGTCTCAATTCCCTGCAAAAATATAATTTTGATGTAGATTTCTTGGTATATATTATATTCTATATCGGTTATGTATAAAAGTAACCGAAAAAATTGATCATTACTTTTAAAATTGTTAACTATACTATAACTATACTACCTAAATTAGCAATTGCTATGATATTAATATGTATTTGTCCCTTTTTAATATGTATTCCGAAACTCTTGAAAACCGTTGGTATTGTCTCATAAAAAAAGAAATACTTTAATTATCGAGGGTTGAAAATAAGGTAAGAAATATCGGAAAATTACAAATTGCTTATAAAAATAAAAATGTTTTGCTTTGGTACAGTTTGGTTATTCATGGTCAATGATCTGATAATTTCATCAAATTATTGACAGAATTTATTATTTGTAACTGCGAACTAAACGTACTTATTACTTTCAGTGTATACTTTTTTAGATACATATTTCTAGCCATAAAATTGTGCCAGTTATTGTTAAGTAATATAGATTATGGAATTGTGTATTTGGTTTAATCTTTTACACACTCGTACATAATCCCAAATATAAATAAAATAGTTGTGAAGTATACTTGTCCATGACTTTCGTCACCTTACTCATATTATAGTAAATAAAATGAAAATAAGTTGTATTTGAATAATCACAAGACTGAGCCTATCAAGATTTAAATTTTTCTGATGATTTTCATCAATCAATGTCAGTCTTGTATTTTTTATACCTAAAATTCCAGCCACAAGTGGAATTGAAATTGTAATTGGCAATATTTTCTTCCTAGCATAAGGTAAATTTTGTCCCAATTCAAAATATGACAAAATCAATGTATCATCGATAATTATGGATAAAATAGAATAATGTGAATTTCGATTTATAAAGATTTTTTACAATAGTTTTTCAGCAAGCTTATAAGAATCAATAAACGTAAATCTACGGAACCTATATATGCGAATATAATACATGTTCCACAATTTAATAACTTTAATAATAAGAGCTACTTTCAGACAATTGGACGACAACACCCTGAATTCTTTAATTTACACTCGTACCTATTTGGGACCTAAATACACTCGTACCTAAATTTCAAACCTATTTGGTGACCTTTTTGCTAGACTGGCCGCATATTATTCGTAAGTTGCGCAATAATTATACCAAACAGATAAATTTCGCTTTATTTTAAATATTATATAAGTAGTACAGTATATTATTTTCATCTATCTCCGCCAAATCAATTCTCACATTTATTCTTATAATCTCGTATCTAATTAACACTTTTAATTTAAATGAGAAAATTAAATTACAAGGTGAAATAGAAAGCGTAAGTATGGCTCGTATGGTAGGTATACTCTATGTAGTTCCCAGGTTTAATAATGCTAACACTATCTTATGTTACTGAAAAATAACGATATCGTTCAGTAATAAAATTTTAAAATAAGGTTTCTTGAGTGTTTTCGAGTTTTTTTTTTAATGATTTATGGCGTAAATTAGTAAATTAGACAAGGTGATTTGAAAACTTTCAATCCGAAGATGAGGTTAATTCTACACACACAGTTATCTTTATAAATACTACAATTACTAAATTTAATCACCATCCAGTGAAGAAACCCTGGAATTTTGTTTGTCGTGTTGTAATATACGTAAAAAGCTCAATTATCTTCTCGATATAATAACACTAACTTATTCTAATTTCAATATCAACGCCCATTATGATACAATTTCCCGGATTTCATAAGTTGTAAAGTTAATGAAAATATAGAATAAATGTTTGATTATTTTTGTTTAAGGCTGGTGTACATTAACAAAAAGCATTTATATGACATCGTTTGAAGGGAACCAATCTCGAATATTTATGCGACATTAATTATGCGGTAAATGCCTGAAGTACAATTCTACAAATAGACATATAAATATCAGAATGACATATTAACCACACTTAATGTCAAGAAATATTTTCTTGATTGTAGAAAAAAATTATAAAAATGTTTATTATCATTATTTCTCTTATCGTGCGATATATGTTATTATAATATTTTATAGAACTAATAATTAAGATGAAAATAAATAATAGTTAAGCATTACCATTTACCTCAAATTATTGGCCTCGTTCGAAATATTCATTTGTTTACCGATATTATATTTATCCTGATGGTATTAGCTTAGTCTGGTAATTTAAATTCAAGGTATAATTTGAAATAAATTGGACTATTACTTGCTAAGTGTCCACAAGACCTTCCTTCATACATTTTATTCTTCAATTATTTGTTCATTTGAGATTCAATTTATTAAATAAAAATATTTAAAAAATTTATAATCAGTTTTAAAAATATTGCAAAAGGTAATTAGGAGATAAATTTATTTTTGCGATAATACTTAAACTGATATTCCGGTATTCTCCTCATTATGCATGATATTTATACAAACGAATATTGAATTTGTGCTCGACTAGCGCTAGACGGGATATTTTGTGTAGCAATGAAAATTGTTATTCCCGCAATGGAAGAAAAGGTGTGTGTATATATTGATTAAACAATAAAACATTTATAGATTTGAATTATTTTTTTGTCCAATTGTTTTGTTTTACTAATTTTAACAATAGACCGATGCATATGTTACCCGGTTATATACCAACAACCCCTATTCAATTCCACTTAAGTCAATATTTATAGTTTCCCATGTTGGGGAGTAATAATTAAATAAAGGAATAGAAACGAAATATACTTGTAGTTATCGAGAACTTTTAATTAATACCAATACGTATATCTCATTGTTATTTTAGAACAAAGGTGGAGCTGGGGTTCGAAACGGGATTGTGACATAATTTAATATCTACAAAGATTCATTCTAACTATAAAATATCCATATGTTAATAAGGCTATGAGGCTTTGCCGACATAAGTTGCGCAACTCTATAGTAAGGTTAACTCTCCCACAAAGCGTTTGGTATAAGATTTTTTTTTACGTTTCAAATACTTCACATTCTATTCGTTTATTTTTATATCTACATAGCACATCAATTGTACCAATGTATTCCATCAAAACTATATGGTAGGTTGAATTTGACCAATTTTTGGAATTTCGAACTGCTCCAATTTATTTCATGTTCATCCTTCCTGGTGTAAGGCGTTTGAAATTTGAAAACCTTCGTTACTTTCGCAACAGATGTTTCACAAACATGATAGGATAGCCACACGACCGACTGGTTAATAAATAGTTTAATGAGCAGTAATTCATAGTATTAAGCAAATGGACTAGTTGAACTGACCATCAATTTTCTGACCAAACAGTTTTAATATTTGGGGAAGTATTAACACGGATAAAATTCCATTGGTAAAATTGACTACAATCGTTGTTTAATTTTGCGTTGACAAACGATAATGGTAT
>JANTOP010026226.1:0-27449 GCA_027564815.1 Symmerus nobilis | reverse complement strand
TGAACTAAATAATTGATTAATTCCAATTAACTAGGAATTGCTAGTGAAGAGTCACCAAGCAGTACATAAGCGCGCCTGGGGGGAAATTTATAAGTTGGAAGAAATTTTAAGATTTCGATTTTAAATTTATACTTTTTAAATTTATTTTCTATCCCAATGATTTAACGTCAAAGAAATTTAAAATTGTCTGAAACGAGCTTTAAGAAATTTCCAAAAGCTTACCCAAAGCTTATTTATAACGATATAATTTTATTCATTATTGAATCTATTTTATCTTCCAATAAATAAATGTAAATGAAATCGAAAAATGTCGTTAAAAAGCCTCGTGAAAAATTAAAATCTCTACGAAAGCTTTACTGAATTGAATTGAATTGAAAGTAAATTATCATGAAGGTATTCATTGTTATTCTTTGCCCTTCTTGAATAATTCATCTATCGGTCTGAAATGTTCCATAAATATGCAATGAGCTTTCGAGATTTTTGAAGCATTTTTTTTTTTTTTTGGAAAATTTGGAGAGGACCAACATCTGGATAGAAAATAGGTTTTTAAAACGTGAAAAATACCTTCAAAGTTTAAAGTTTTCTTGAAGCTTAAAATGGATTGAGAAAGCTTCTAGCGAAAATTGTCATATTTTATGTAAATTTAATGAATTGACTACAAATTAAATTCCAAATTATATAAAATGGTATATATTTATTTATTTATATTTATTAATATAAAGCTTTCAATGAGCTTTCGCCGTATTTAAAGCTTAATTTTAGAGAAAGCTGAAATTTCGTTGAAGGTCCGTTATCTGGATAGAAAATAGATTTCTAAACGCAAAAAATTAAGTTCAAAACCTAGAGCTTTATAAAGCTTTTAATAGTTTCGATAAGCTTTCTGCGAAAATTTCATATTTTATTTAAAATTAAAGAATCGGATAAAGAGTCGATTCGAAATTATATCAAAATCCAATTATAATTTTAAGCTTTCAATGAGCTTTCGAGACTTTTGAATCTTTTTTTGAGAAAATTTGACATTTTGTTAAAGAATCGTTATCTGGATAGAAAAAAGATTTCAAAACGTAAAAACAAGGTTCAGAAAATACAGTTTTATGCAGAGCTATTGTATGAAATGTTTAGTTAACTTCTAGCACCTATAAATCGGCGCCCTATTTCTGAGTATGTATCTCCTCCATGTTAATTTATTTCCTTTATTTTTGTTTATCTTTATTAAACATCTCTGAATATTTGCTATCGTATAAGAATAAAGAACTGACCATTTTATTAGGTTTTGGGGGTTTTTTCTTGCCTTTAGGAGATCATGATTTATGTTTAATCTTTTGTTTAATATTAATCTTTTCCATAAAGGTATAATAAATAAGTTGAATGAAATAATATTAAAAATGATGCAAATTAGCAATGGAGGTTTCCTTTGAATTAAGTATAAGGTTAGTGATAAAGTTAAGATGAACTGCATCGTTACAAAATATTAAATCTGTACCATGTCATCACTATCTCGTTTTATGTTCTTAGTGTTATATTTGTACGAACATAAACCGTAACAATAGTAACCATAAACCCACCTATTCGAAATTAAAAATCTATCAACAAATCTGCATTTTGTCATAAAATAAATGCCAAATAATAATGATTTTGATGTATTCCCTAAATCTGTCAACAATCCGTCAGAAACTTTACGTGAATTTTCGAATATAAAATTAAAAACTTGAAAGCCTTGAATTATTCTACGCTCTAACAACTTACAAACTGGCTAACAAATTGTTAATTATAACATTGATTGACATTAGAATATAAAATAATATATTTTCTTCCCCCCTTAAAACTGAAAAATGAAAGGCAAAACATATTGTTATTGCCTAAACATTAAAACTGCCACCGGCGTCGAATTTCCTATATTAAATTTTTGAAAAAATCAAATGTTTTTTCTTTTCGTTCCTCTCAAAACATTACCAGAAACGAGAAAATAAAAACAAAACATAATTTATGTATTTAATAATAAAATATAAATCTTACTATTCATCTGTTTTCTATCGAAGAAGTGTGTTACTGTGTTATACACTTATGGGAAAGAGCTTCTAATCTTTTTTGACCTTTTTGGTGGCGCATAGTGTTAATTGCCTTCAAATATTCCCGTATGAGAATTATTCCTTCTATACGCATATACCGAAACCATTGTCTGCGGTCTACCCACCATATGGAACATTTCATCCATTTTTTTTAAGTCGAGATAATACTATCTACTTATTTTTAATTCTTTATTTAATTATTTGCAGAATTTACATCTTCTAGGTTTTGTAAACGTTCTGGAGAAATTATAGTAGGACAACCGTACGAAGAAAAACATTTGGTAAAATGCTTGCATGTACGGGAACAATTTTAGTTAAATTAGTTCCTCGCGCGCCAGCATCTATTTTTATTAATAAAACAGTTTGATTTCTGTACATAATAATTTTAAAATAAATTTTAGAATTCAGTAATGGTGTACTGAGAGTACTTTTATTTTATTTCTTAATTTTTTTATACTTGAAATTATATATACAGTACAAGTATATCTACTATATTTAGATTGTGTGGGTTTTCCTAACATATCTCTTTAAAGAAATAATAAAAAAAAATAAATAAATTCCGTTTCCTTAATAATCTTTTAAAAGTAATGACTTGGGTGATTCTGCTACATAGCAAAATAAATTTAAATTTTCTAGGCCGGTACCATGCCCAAATAAACGCTGATTTATTTTGTAAATTTATTGATATTTTGATTAAATATTTCACATTTCCGTCGATCTGCAGTAATGAGTGCTGTTTCCCGAACTTTTTCAGTCCCGGGATTCGAGATGGAAAAAGTCATAGTCAGGTGAGGGTTTAAAATTGTCTGGATTTTGCAAAAACATTACAAGCGATATCAAGCCTTTCGAACGCCTATCTGATAGCCCGTTCTACATACCTTAAAATAAGTTGTTTGCTATAGTACTAGGTACACCTCGAATTGAAGTAAAACTTTATAATTCCTTCCGAAGAGACAAGATTACAATCTCTTGTACCAAGTGCTTTAGCTGTTAATTGTAATTTCTTAAGACACTTAACAATTCCTGCAGATTTCTAATCTCATTTTGAAATAATTTTTGCCGGGGAATCTAAGAGTCTATTAGTGGTTTTTAATACAAGATTTGAACAATTTCCGTATTTAATCTCATCTAGTCATCTAGTCTAGTTTTTTAATATGTTTTTAGGGTACACAAAGGCCAGAGTATGACCGGAAAAACTGAAGAAAATCTGACCAAGTAGGGAAAAGTCATAAATTCATTGAAAAGGTTAAAAAAAAATTCTGGAAAAATTGGAAATAGCCAGAAAAAATTTTACACATTTCTAGAATGTCTGGAAATCAGTAGCATAGTTGATATTTTCACAACGTCTTCGACGTTATCAACTTTCTTCCGATTTTGTTTCGATTTTATTTTTACTGATTTTATCTGCTACTTTCATCTAACTTTTCCGATTATCTTTGATTTTTCTAACATTTAATTCGAATGTTCACAACTTGTCCTATTTTTCACTATTCCTATATATTTTTTTAGACTTATACACGACTTATTATCCGAGATCTTCCTGTTTCCAACCTTTTCCGACTCTTCTGATTCATTTTACTGAACTTCTTTAATTTTTTCCAAGTTTCCGACATTCTTCCGATTTTTTATGCTTAATAGGCTGATTTTTTGAAATATTTTCCTAACATTTTCCTAACTTTCTAAAATATTTCTCCGAGTTTTACTCGGACTTTTCCTAACAATTTTTCAGATATTTTTTTGACTTTAACCGACCAAAAATTATACTAAAAGTTTTGCGATTTTCATAAATTTCTTTTTTATTTTCTATTTTTTTTCGAATTTTTGCAAACCTTTTACCGATTATTTCTGAGCTATCTCGAATTTTATCCAACTATCCACAACTTCTGGCAACTTTTTCAAACATTTTCGGAATTCAATGAATTTGGTCTGATTTTTCCCTAATTTTCCTAAAGAATCATAAGCTTTTCTGATTTACTCTTAATAATTTCTGAAATTTCTTAATATTTCATGGATATCTCGAAATTCCCGACACTATTGCACCATTTTCAGACTTCCCAAACTTTTCAGGACGCTCCCCAAGAGTTTTCAAGCAGTTCGAACTTTTACCGGTATTTTTTCCTGTTATTTGCCCGATATTTGAACGGCTTTTTCTATTTATATTTTGATTTTACGATTTAAAAAATTTTAAAGTAATTGTGCACCCCCAGTCTGGGTGCTCTGGATTCGACACTTAACGCTTAAGATAAGCTAAATATCGAAATCCTAGAAATCCCCCCACCGGACAAATTCGATTGGTTTGAAACGGTTGGGGAACAACTGGGGGTTGTAAAATCAGGGGGTTGATTTTTTGAACAAGTTTGTTCTACGATTTTCTCATTGTATTCTTAAGTTTCATTTCCCATAATCAGATTTTCCGATTCCTTAATAAAATTTTCAGAAAATTTAAGTTTTCTGGTGGACAGTCAAAAAAATTCAATAAGAACATTTGACCCGATTTTTCCTGCAAAAAAAACAGGTGATTTATTCAAAAAAAAAATTTCCTAACAAAATCTCTTAGTGAATAACTTAGAAATAATTTGACATCATTAGATTTTGTAAAAAATTTTTAGAAAAATATCATTCGATTTTTATTGATTTTTTTAAAAATCGATTTTTGTCGGGATTTAAAAAAAATAAATTGTGAGAAGACTCCCTGAACTTATGGTATTTATTGATCACCCTAGTTATCTTCTAATTGAGTCCCCTTCGAAATGTTCAAATTTTAAACTTGAACCGGGAGATTATAACCGTTTCTCTGAAAATTCACCAATTTCTTGATGTACTCCCATAAAATCAGGGGGTCGAATTTTTAAAAAAAAATTGTTCTACAATTTCCTAACTACCATTAAGGTTCATTTCGCATAATCAGATTTCTCGAATCCAATTTTCCAAAAAATTAAATTGTTGGCGATTCTATGACGATAATTCTCTAAAAACTCGAAAGGTTTGGGTCGATTCTCTCTGATATTTTTCTAACGTATCTGTCCACAATATACCTGAAATTTTCTCGACCCTCCGACTACGTCTGAATTTTTTCTCTACTATGATCAGGAAAGTCATAGTACTCAGTGGCGTCGCGCACGCGTGACGCCCCACGCCCTAGCCTACTCGGCCCTTTTGATTCTAAGGCATTTGTAAGTCACGCCATTAAAACTTTCTTACTTTATCTAATCCAATTCTAATTTTAGATCTAATCTAATTAATTTATCCTAAAATGACCCATTTTAGTAAATTGAATTATTTTAAAATCGGTGAGTTTTAAAATGTGAATTCCCGGGAATCGGTATTTCGTTATTTAGAAATTTCCCGGGATTCCACTCACTAGTCTGCGGTCATCAACTTATTAGACGTAGTGTACAATATGCTTAATCTCTATTCGTTGAATTTCAGACTGGATAAAATAATAAAAATAAATGGAGAAAACTTGGCTAAAATTTCTAAATGGATTTATTTCTGTTATTTTATTTCTGTATTTTTCTGTATTCCCTATTTGTTTCATGAATTGAACTATGTTTGGGTGTTGGCACTCTATCAAAACATTTAAGATGATCGCAAATTGTTGGCTTCTTAGGTATTTTCGAAGAGGAATATATTGCTCGTATAATGGATAGGAGGATGAGATACACTTTACACAACAACTCGAAACAGGCGAATAAAAACAAAAAATAAGAAAAGAAGAAAATTGCATTTCATTGAAGAAAATTATAAGAACACTCTTATATGGGATGCGTGTTCGTACGTTATATAAATATTGAAGAAGTTTTGTAGCCAAACAAACAAACAAAAACTCTTTCATGTTTCGAATTAGAAGAAACCGGGTTGAGAAAACGTTTATCCAAAGCAGAGTACAAAAAAAAAACTCATTATTACCCAATATATTGGCTGCCGACCCGATACAAAATTACAAGTACAAGAAGGCGTATATTATAAGCTGGTTGCTATTATTTTTTTTTTGCAAAATTCTTCTTGCTTAATAAAATTACACAATAAAACATATGTACGATATGTACACATATGAAATGAATTATTGCATAATAATTTGTTTTTTTTATTTGTGCACACACCAAACAGGACTTGAAGCACATTTTGCACCCATAAAGAGATTCCATCTAATATGATGTCAGTATGGTTAACCATGCGTTACACAAACCGGGGACCGGATATTGTTGTTTTATATCTAGAGAGAATATTCTACAAGTCAAATCAACGACTTACAAAAGATATATTAGTCGTAACGACTCTGGCTTCTTAAAAACAAAAAAAAATTCAATAATTTTTCGAGGAGACACAAGCCAAACAATAAAAAAAGATATAATTTTTATTGGCATTTGGTTTTTAAATATATTGGTTCAGTTAAGAAATTCTTGATACAATCCTCTATCTATTTGTTGCTACAAAACCCAATTTATTTGCCGATTTTTTTTCCATTCTTATTTTATTGGAATATAAATTTTGTAGAAAATGATATTAAATCGTGATTAGTCGACTGGTAAATAAATTAAAATTCAAATAAATTAGATTCGAATTTTAATCGAAATGGGAGACAAACGGGTAATATGTAGATTTTCGAAATTAGAACGGAGTCAGTGAGTCGAGGAAATCTATGAAATTAATAATTTGTCTTGAAGAATAGAACAATCGAATCGAAAGAGTTGTCATTAAAAAACATCGGCTACAGATAAACAGTTCATTATTCAACTAAATATATGTATTAATTAATTTTAGGAAGTAATTTTTCTTAGAAATAGTATGCAAAATTGAAGCAATCAAAATCAAGAACGTTAAATTATCTCGTTCGATGTGGTACAACTCAACCTTTCTCCTCGCGTGTTATCATTAAATTCTAGAGATATAATAATCTTCTACTGTGGCGTGCAGTCTAAAGCGCACACCTAAAATATCAACAAATCGTAACCATAGTTTTGTTTGCCCTTGAAAAATTCATCAATAGGCCTGAAATTTTGCATAAATTTATGCTTTCAATGAGCATATTGTTGAAGCATTTTGTTTTTTGGGAAAATTTGAAATATCGTGAACGGACCGGACCGGACCGTTATTTGGATAGAAAATAGAATTTAAAACGGAATAAATTGAGATCGAAATTGAAAGCTTTTTTTGAGGTTAGAATGGATGAAGAAAGCTTTTACCGACAATTTCAAATTTTCTCTCAATTTCGTGAATTGAATAAAAACTATATTTCAAATTACATAAAACGAAATTTAATTTTAAACTTTCAACGAGCTTTCGAGATTTTTAAAGCTTTATTCTAGAAAATTATATTTGAAATTTCGATAAACAGCAGTTATCTGGATAGAAAATAGATTTTTACACGTAAAAAACTAAGTTCCAAACTTAGAGCTTTCGTTGTGCTTTTAATAATTTGGACAAGCTTTCTGGGAAAATTCCATTTTTCATTTAAATTAATTGAACTGGATAAAAATTCGATTCCAACTTGCATAAAAAGAAATTTTAATGCTAAGCTTTCAATGGCTTTCGAGATTTTTGAAGTTTTTTTTTTTGGAAAATTTGAAATTTCGTTAAGGAATTGATATTTGGATAGAAAACAGATTTTAAAACGTAAACAAATAAGTTCGGAAAATAAAGCTTTCTGGGAGCTTTTAAGTTCTTGCAGAGCTTTTGGACGAAAAGTTCAGTTTTGATATTTTTGTATTTTTCCTCAACTAATTTATAAACTTTCTACAATAATACATTTTTTAATCATCCGGATGAATTGTCCGGTGTCCGATATTCAAATTTTTCGGTGCGAAAATATACGATTTGTTGACCGCACGCCACTGTCTCCTATCCAATAACATTTATTTTGACCAGATTCCTTGCAAATTATCCGAGATATAGACCATTAAGTTAACTCTTCATGAACCAATTTTGTTACTTTTAGAGCTCTGAAGTAACGGTAATATTACAGCCGTATAAGGCATACTATACTATGTCGAATGTACTACTATGCACATTATGTTAAAGGAAAGGAACTTACAGAATAGACACCTCATACCGAAGAGTTGTTTTCAAAGGGACCAACATTAAATATGAGATATAATTGTAATAAATATTTATTTTTATTTTCGATAATATTTCTTAGATTGAAATTGACAATTTATTGAAATAAAAGAGGTCTCAAGTTCTTGAGAAATTACATAATATTGGCAGTGAGATTTTGGATTACGATCGTGGAAAACACTAAAAAAAACCGTATATCGCATTGCGGTGAAGTGTAATTTAGACATTTATCGGTATTTTATATTGCGCAATATCGACGATAACCAAATAACAACTGGCCTTAGCGAATATGGAATCTTATTTTTGATACCAATTATTCGATTCTACTTGTATGTCGGACATTATCTTAATTGTAAGAACACCGAAAAGCCATCAATTAAAATGTCAATTAATTACTATTAATTAATTGACTTTTAATTAAAAATTAATTAATATTATTAATAACTATTAAATTTAATTTACAATAATTTCAAAAAATTAAATGAAAAATTAAATTAAAAATTAAAAATAAAATCAAAATTCGTTACCAATAAATGCAATTGCAAAATGAAAGCTACCGTTTCGCAGCTACTTTATTCGCTGGGAACACTAAATAATTGCGATCACCTTTTAAAATACTTAATTAGGCGAATCGTTTATATGGCGGGTAGAAACACCTTGGCGTGTTGTTCGCAATCCAAAATCCCACTCCTGGTAGGATTAAGTCATCATCCTCTCTGCTTCGTGGTATTTTATATTGATGTCCCATCTTACATTCGTCGTCGAAATAATTTCTTGGCTACTCGCTCTATAACCCCCCAGAAATTTAGTTAGTTCAGGATATTATGAACTGAAAAATTTAACATTTGAGACAAATCAAACAGGTTTTTACGTCCAAAACTATGAAAAGTGGTGATGCTAAGTATTGTAACATTTTCAACATAAAAATGATATTTAATTAAAGAAAAAGAAAATAAATAAATAAATGAATCAAAGTTTTATGTCAAAAAATCCATTCAATAATTACAAGATAATATTTTCGGTCTATTTTCCTGTCACATCTCTAATATAAAATCCGAAAAGACCACACCGTTTCCTAAAAATAAAATTCCTACAAAAAAAAAAAACCATCGACGAAACTAATAATTAAGAAAAATATGATTTTATGATGTGGCGAAATATGAATTTTATAATTTATGTTATTCGGTAGACAAATAAATGGATGAAAAACTTAAGAATTTTTATTATTTTCAAAATTTGATGTTTAAATTTATATATATTACATTATATAAGTACATACATCAGCGCCTAGATTTATGAGGGTAAAAAATTTTTCGTTCGTCCATCATCAAATCGATGACACAAATCAAGTTTTCTCTGTAATTAAATTAATAAACGAATAATTTTCAACAAATTCATCCTTTTCACTCATATAATAACTTGATTACTAAATATTTCTCTTTTTTTGCGCTCCTCAAATAATGATCCATTCATAACGGAATAACACACACAAAAAGATGTACGATGCATAAAAGATTTTTCTTCTGACAGCTTTCTAACTAATGCATAGCCAAAACGTATAAAACCAGAGGAAAATCGGGCGGCAAAAAATATAAAAAAAAAACGCCAGAGAAAATTCCTTTATAATTGCCCGTTCGGGGTATAAATATACCGTCTTTTTTTGATTTATATTTCACACATGCGGTAATATCATGAATCTCTATTTTCCTACTAATTATTATATAGTTCCTTGTGTTCCAAGTGTAACAACCGTAGAGGAAAACCCTCTATGATTAATTTTCTTTTATAGTTTTACAGTGTTTAACCCTTTTTTTTAATAACTGGTATATATATTATACTCTTCAAGTATCACATAATTTTTAAGTTTCAACGTGAAGGAAAGTTTTATTTTCTATTTTTTTTTAGTATTTCGGCGGTTAATGTATTGAAATGAAGAAAAACATCCAATTATTCATTCATTATATTTAGTATATCATTTGAATTTTAATGTCTACTAATTAAATGTTTGAAAGATAAAAAATTATGTAAATCTACGATTTTGATTGAGATAAAGTTATTAGTAGATAGGGAATATAGGTAAGTATATTTATATCGACGAGAAAAACAATCTAATGTGGGAGTGTAAAGAATTATTTAATGAGAAGACAGTGACGGGTCAAAGAAGAGGTAAATCATTTTTAAAACGGTCAAACTTTCGGCTAATTGGCGCCGACATACATACCGTACCGATTTTTCACATAATGGCTACTTTACCTCATCCCGAAAATATGACATCGTGTTAAATTGTGTTCGGGTGTATTTGGGTACAGTTTTTACAATACAAATTCAACCTTTATGGTTTTTAAAACCATAGATGATGTTTTGATATTTTCTACTACCGTGCCTAATGGTTAATTAATTAATTAACAACTAATCTTCATTCAAAAATATAGATAACCTAATAAACTAATAAAAACCAATAAAAAAACTATTAATATAATTGTTATTAAAATAAATAAAAATATATATATTTATTTATGATTATTTATTTATTACTAGCTGCCCGAAAAACGTTCCCGCCGGCTAGCGAGGGGCGTTGTTTACGCAGAGTTTGTAATACGAAAAAGAGCGTGACTGAATTTTCTCTGTTAAGCACACCCTTCATCGTCATTTTGATCCGAATATGACAAAGTGGCTACCTCTGTTAGCAAGACGCGCGTCTACTGTTACTGAATATTCAATTTTGCTCCGTTTGGTTAAAGTTACAGTTCCGGGCTCTGAGTTCCTCTTTCAGATCATGATGATCAACCCCACCAATATTTTCGTTACAGTCCTTAATAATTTAGGGGCATGGTCAGAGGTGCCAAATAGGTGCCAAAGGTGCCCCCCTTAAGACTTTGAATATATGATATATTGAAAAAAAACTTTTTTTTACCGAAATTAAATAAATGTATGAGATGTTTGTGTCTATTATTCGGTGGCCCCCCCCCCCCCCCCCAAGAATTTCTTGAATTGGCGCCACTGGGCATGGTACGTTAATGAATAGGACATGGAAGTTGCAAGCCATGTGCACAATTCGATTATCTCGCCATTTTCTTATCATTCATAAGACTTGTTGGGAATCCTTCTCTGTTTGCTCTAATAGTTCCACAAGCTAGTGTATTTTCAGTATTTAGTACAATATTTCCAATAGGGGCAATTAGGTAAAAAAAATTATTGAAGTAAACAATTCTTTTCTGCCCTCATTCAGGTTCAGTTGGATGTAAAGCGACAAGTTCTCCTAGCCCGTAACCTATAAGCTAGTGATTCAACCGGGTATCTTTCCTTGGTAAACGTCAAAATGATTTACATACCCTTCTTGTTATAGAACCCTTACAGATTTCGTATAAAACCCTTAAAGTAAGCGGTACTTACGAGTATCGTCCGACGATAAAGAGTAATACGTCAGGAAAGGTAGTAAAATTCATGACAATTTGAAAATTGTATTGACATCTTATTAAACTTGTAAAAATTTATAAAAGTTAAGAGATTTCATAAAAATCGTTATATTTCGCCCAAATTTTAAAGGAAACAATATCAAACAAATGTACTTAGTTCCGTAAATCCGGAAAAATATCCGTACACTTGAATTACGAATATTTACTCTGGATAGTCATAATCTTCTTTAGACCACCGCCACTGATTCTAAAATTAAAAACTAAAGATATAAGCGAAGATGTTTGTCATTTCTTTATTTTCAAATTACATATACTTAATCACCTTTCAGTGAAAATGGATAATTGATGTTTTTCCATCGTTGTTTGTCGTCCTCATTTTCTATCCCAATTTTCATTTTTCTAATTTAATTTTAATTAGAAATTTATTTTGATAAATTGGTTTTTTCGCGAGCATTTCTTAGTGCTCCTGCCATCAGATATCATTAATTATCTGCGGCACAAATAATAAGTCATTGGATTATGTTTGTATTAGATGTATCTACCGATTAAAATGTTTCAGCTTTTTGATTGTCTCTCTCATATCTCTAGAATTCGTCGGAATATTTTTTTTCCTTTTTTTTTGTGTATTTTCGGAAAACATACTGTTCCTGCGTATAAATTGAAGGATCAAAAAAAAAAAAAAAATAAAAATAAAATAATAATTGAACAACACAACATATGGTTGGTAGAGAATAATTTTTTCCATCCTTTATTGTTGATTTTGATGAATGGGGGTTGCTCATGCTGTTGTTTTATGAAGAACAAATTTTATTTTATTATAATAGGAAACATATTATTAATTTCTCTACCTTTTTTCTACCTTTACATGCTTTAATAATATATATACGTATACATATATACCTAGTAGAATTTCAAAAATCATAAAAAAGGCTATCAAATTTAATTGTTTTATTTTTATTATGATCCAAGTCAATTTTAAGTATATTTCATTTTTATAAAAGTATAATAAGGTGTCACTATTTTTTATTTCGTATAAATTACAACATGATGATTTTATTATGAAAATAAAAATACCTTAAAGCGTAGGTTAGGAATAGTTAAGTCAGTTTTAACTCTTCAAATTGAGAAAGGCATTCCCATAAAATTCTAAGTTTTTCATTTAATTTTTTAAATTTAATTAATGTATCGAAAAAAACAAAAGAAATACCGACAACTTCTACATCATAAATTATTTTTACCCCATTATATGTGTAATTATTTAAATAAAAAAATATATTAAAATTGTATAATATTGTCGTTAAAATGTTTCTATATTTATTAACAAAAAAAATTATCTTTAGAAAAGTCTAATTGGTGGTTGAGAACCCTTCCCCCCAAAAAAATAACGGTTTGAGAACTTATAGGAAATTTCCTCAAAAATAATTTCGTCCGCCCTTGTTCCTACTAATTTTCCTATATCAATTATCCCTTTTTTAATTTATAATTATCTGTCATCTGGGGTGGTTGATTTATAATATAGTTTTCTCTTCCGGCTACAAATAAATTGTAAGTTTCGTTTTAATACAATAAATACAATTTAATACAAAAAAACACTCGACAGAAATAATGTAAGAATTAAAGAAAAATTACAAAATTGTAAAAAATTTCAATTATAAATAAAGTATGGAATTTAATGTTTGCAAAATAAAATTTCCCTCTTCACTATTTCAAATTTTAATTTATTGCTTTGGGCGACGATTTTTTTAGGGGTCAATAGGGAAAAGAATACCGAGAACGATTATTCATTCGCCACAATAGATAATCAAATCGTCTCCCCAAAATACAAAATTGTTTGGCTTGAAACTACTCAGTACGAACCAAAAGCATTTCATTTCTTAAACAATTTGAATAGATTGATCCGGATTTGAACCGGGTGGTTTTGGAGTTATTGTATAATTGGTAGGCTTTCGTTTCTCTAACATATTACTCACTTATTTGAGGGATTATTGAAGAGAAATGAACTTATTACTACTTGTGGCCGAATTTTAGATTTAAAATAACTTAATTCTAATTTTAATACAAAATTAACGAATTTTGAAAAGAATTTATTGATCACACAATTATATAGAGTGTTTCAAACCAACATGACCTCATTTAACTTTTGAACGGTTTGAGATAAAAAGTCGAAATTTGTATAGGATCAAAGTGAGCCTAAAATCTATAATTTAATTCGTTATGTGCTCACAGCGACCCTCGCAGGGAGTTGGGGAGAAGTTGCCTGAACATTTTAAATAGTACTTATAGTCCAGTGTTAGCTCATTTAAATGAGTTTTCAAAAACAAATATACAACAGCTTTGACCTCACTGGGAGAGGGAGGTCAACGACAATATTTAAATGGCCATAATACAGTGAGGAAAAACACCGCCTGCCAATAGATGACGCTGACGATGAAAATATAAGATAGGTGGCGCTGCACACAAAAAAACTGATTTTCTGCCAAAATTAATGTTTGGTGGTACCCTATCTCAAAGTGGTTTATGGCAAAGAGCATCTGTCCAAGAATTACTTCTGAGAACCAATCAGTGTAACAAAAGCTCAGAAAACCGTCCTAAAAGAAGTTACTTGCGGATAAGTAGTTCTCAGGATAATTATTTCTTCCCGGTTCCCGGAACTGATTTTTGATTGACATCGGGTATCATCAAACATAAATTTTGGTAAAAGATCATTATTTTTTACCCGCAGAAGGCCCGCAGAACACTATTTTCCGAAAAACCACTTCGGCAATATTCGGAATTTTTTGGTTGACATCCGCAAGAGTAGACATTTTTTCCAATTCATTGATGGGATGCACATTTTTTTAAAAAAAAAATCGTATATGCAAACACCATATCGACCATACAAACAACTCCCTCATACATCACTATGATATCAGGCCTCATTTAGAATTTATTTCCGGCAAAAAAAAAACTATTTTGCCCCATCTATTAGCACCCGGCGATTTTTTAAACATTTCTCCGTTGTCCAGTGGACAACTCTTACATACATCACTTTCATATTGGAAGTCATTATGTGGCCGAAAAAAACAACAACCGATATTTTCGACCGTGTAGTGGAGATTTTGGCAGGTGAAAACACCCTAAAGGAGGTGGGTAAGGGGTTCAAGTTACCCACCGTTCGATTTCCAGATAGTTGCTCCTATCACTTTAATCGGAGCTTTTTTCGTGGTACCCCTAAAAATCTAAATTAAATTTGAAATTAAGAAATGTAGACAAAAATGGACTTCCGTAGGGGAGGGGGTAAAGGAAGAAATATTTCCACAGATCGATAGGTCATTTGGTGTTTTATCAATTTCTTGTAGGATCCCCCTCAAAACCCACATTAAAAAATATAGATGTTCTGCGAGCGCCACCTGGTGTCGACTTGGAACATCCTAACCCCCACCAAAAATTAGTTCATTTCGTAACCTAGGCTAAAATTGTTTGGAACATACTCGGGGCATCAAGCGGAAAATTGATTTGATAGTTACGAAATTGAACTGCACAACAGCTACAAAGCGTCTTGTACGGGTCTTGTCTACGGGTCCAATTTCCGACCCCAAAAGCATCACGACAAAACACACTAAGGAGATTTTCTTTTCTCGTTTAGCGTAAATCCGAAATTTGAGATCGATTGGTGAACTTTTATATAGAACATGATAATATGGAAAGGAATGTAGAAAATTCGTTTTAATGGTCTGCCTATTGTTTGGTTTCGGTGTTGCAATTTTCAATTTGGAAATATCTCAATAATCCTATTTACAATTTCGTATATACAGTATTGAATATCATAAATTTTCCATTAAATTTTCCTATCATATCATTCATAGTTTAGTCTACTCAAATTCTAGAAATATTCTACAAGATAAATTTTCATTGAATTGTTTCTATATAATTTACGTACCGTACATACTACAATTTTGAAAAATATCCACAGATTGATCTAACCCATAATATGCATGGAATATATTATATGAATCAGAGAATATCCTTGAATATCCTGGAATATTTCCAATTATCTATGGGCAAAATCCATAATTATTTTCAGTGAATTATTAGGTATAATTAATTTTCATAATAAATACCATCAAATATTCCATGGAAAATTCATGGGGGTGAATCTCTACAACGGAACATTGACAGCAACCACTCTTCACTTCCTTTATATTTCTATCATTCAATTGACCAAATTGTTTTGTTGTAATGTTCTGAAGAAAAATTTAAAATTGTTTTCGTGACTCGAAAGGTAGTGAAATTGTAGTATCGTGAAAGGTTCAGTTTCTGACTTTATTGGGCCTATTCAGTAAATCTGTTATGTTCGGGTCTGATATTTTTTCAAAAAAATATCTCTAAATAATTAACGAAAAGATTTTGTTCGGAAACCTTCAATTTAATAGAATTTTCCGGACAGCCATCCGGGAAATTTAAATTTCTAGAAAATTCTATTAAGAAATCGAAAAATCTAATTATGAGCAGCGAAACTTGAAGGGTACAGTAAGAAAATCATAATATAAACTTTTTCAAAAAATCGAACTCCTGATATTATGGGGGCCGATATAAGGGGTACATTTGGAAAACGGTGACTTTTTAGAGAGACGGTTATATATTGCCAGAATATTTAAATTTTTGAAATATCGAAATGGATTCAAATAAGGGATAAAAGAGGTTAAATCAAAATCCCGTTACAACTTACATTTTTAAATTTCAGCCAAAAATCGAATTGTAAGAAATTCAATAAAATCGATAGAATTATTAAGGAAAATATATGTTAAAATATTTTTTTACCCAGAATTCGGATTAGTCTAAAAAAGTCAAGAAAGCCAGGGATGAAAAATTCGGAAAAAATACAAAAAAAAATAATCGGAAAAGTTGATCAGGGATACGATTGATGAGATTAGAAAAATTCGAGCAAATTTCTGATAAAAAAAAAAAAATCTGTTATTTTCAGAGAATATTCATTAAAAATTTAAATTTACTAAATAAATATCAAATTTCCGATCTTTCTTCAAAGTAAATTAAAAGCCTGAAGGTCCAGAGAGAAAATTATAGAACAAACATTTTTAAGAAATTAACTCCTTGATTTTATATCGGGTTTTATTTCAAGAAAAGGTTTGAAATTTTCCGGAAAATTGAATATTTTAAAACATCTCAAATAGATTCATGTAGGGGATGATTAGGGTTACCTATTAATACATTAAAATCAAGCGGTCGCCTTCAAATTAATATTTTTAAAATCCCGTCAAAAATCGACTTGTAAATAAATCAATAATTTCGTTTGATTTTTGGTTGAAAATCGAAGCAAACCTTCAATTTTATAACATTTTTCTGACAGTTTCCGAAAAAACTTGAATTTCCGGAAAATTCTTATAAAAATTCAGAAAATCTTATGATGCAAATTTAAACTTAAGGGAGTCAAGTGAGTAATTTGAATAAAAAATTTATTTAAAAAATTAAACTTACTGATTTTATGGCTATTTTTCACAAAAAGACTTAGAGTTTTCCGGAAAACTAGATAATTTAAAATATCGAAATATATTCAATTAGGCAATGATTACGCATAAAAGTCCCGACGCAAAATTCGCCAAGTTATCGGAATATCATTTGTTCAGGGAGATTATGAATAAGCCCAAATATCTGTATTTTCAACATTTTTGATGTTACGTAAATTCTGATAAAAAGTGCTCATTTCCTTACATTCCTATATACCTTCATTTGGTATATTGTGGCGGATAGTAGGTCGAAAGGGGAACAACAAATGGTGGTGATTGAATTTTAACGAAAAGATAAAATATTGGCCATTCCCTATTTGCATTTCGCTAATTGACATCTGCATCCAGCCAATATTAAAATAAATAAATATGCGCTCGATAAATAGGTTAACGTTAACAAGTACAGTCAATTTATTGTACATTGTACAAAAATAATATCGTAAATAAAATAACAAAAAAATAATATTTAAAACGATGTTTCGAGGTGATAATTTTTTATTTAAATTTTTTTTTAGATCAACAACATAATTTTATTGTTTTTATATGTTCATTTTCTTGTAAAATTATCTGTATATTTTTTAACAGCCAAACATTAGCTATTTTTCTTTTTAAAAATATAAAACTACACGAATATATTTCATATTAGTTTATGTAAATATTGGCCGATGCATTTCTGTTAAAATTTATGTTTTTCGTTAAACGATACAAAATTGTTTCTGAGAGAGGAGGAGGAAAAAAAACTTCGATGAAGTTTATTATATGAACATTAAAAAAGCATATAATATTTTTTTTCTGAGGTGTTTATTATTATTTTTTTATTCTTTTGGTTCAATTTCGTGTAGTTTCATTTAGTAGATTATTAAAGAAAAAAAATTGTTTCCTTACTAAACGAAAATAGCTTTAATATTTTCTTAACAACATTTTTATAAAACCAAAATTACTATCAACGGTGGCGTCGATGTAAAAACTCAATGTTTTTTTACTGAAAAGGTACAATTTCTGTTCTGGTTGTTATTATAAGGGTTTTAATTGTTACAAGATGGATTTCTTTTACATGGTAAAAATTCAAAAGAATTTAATAAAAAAAAAAAACACCAAACTATTTCGGTTCAATGTTTCATTATTCTGTCTGGGCGTTGATAAACATTATAAAACCACACGGGAATTGACGTGTAATTATGAACTGAATATTGACGGAAGTTAGACGGTTTAATTAACTTTTATACTTGTAAGATTTCTTTCTAATGGCAATTCCTCTATCTTTTACCTTATACTTTATACCGATTTTTTTTTTCTAACAAGTCAATGTCAAATTTCAAAGATTTTTAAAGAAATTATCACTCAATCGCTGATTACTACTTAATAATTAACTAACATTCATAAAAAAAATTAGATTTAATTAGATTTGGATAATATTACCGTCAGTTCAGTTAGTTTGCTTCATATCCCATGCATTTCCCCAATTCTGTGTACCCCAGTGTATTCCTGGGGAATACTTCTAGAGATCAATTTATCTCCTAATTTAATTATTTCTAAAAATACGCAGTGCCGTGCAGTCTAATACGCAGATGATGCAGAGCACAACTGAATCATCGACAAAATCAATTTTTATTGCTAACTGAAATTATTTTATTTAATAACTTTGCCAATATGATGCTTATCCAAAGCTTTTATATAAAATAAAATATTATTTTATTCGCTATCAAATCTATTTTGATAGTTTTGTGGAAAATAGAAATTTCTGCGAAAGCTTTAATGAATTGAATTGACGGCAAATTATCATGACGTAAAAATTCAACTACCGGCCTGAAATTTTCCATAAATATTAAACGCTTTCAGTGAGCTTCGAGATTTTTGAAGCATTTTTTTGGAAAAATTTGAAATTTCGAGAAGGGACCGATATCTAGATAGAAAATAGATTTTGCAACGTAAATAATTAAGTTCTAAACTAAAAGCTTTTTTGTGCTTACAGTCAATTGAGAAAGTTTTTATCGAAAATTTCACATTTTATCTAAATTTAATATAAAAAAAAATAATTCTAAATTATATAAAATGGCATTTTAATTTTGAGCTTTCAAAAAGCTTACATGATTTATAAAGCTTCATTTTGGAAAAAAGTTGAAATTTCGTTAATGGGCCGTTATCTGGATAGAAAGTAAGTTTTTAAACGTAAAAATTAAGTTCGAAACTCATAGCTTTCGTCGAGCTTTTAATAATTTGTATAAGCCTACTGCGTAAATTTCATATTTCATTTAAAATTAATGAATGGGATAAAAATTTGATTTCAAATTATATAAAATGACATTTTAATTTTAAGCTTTCAAAGAGCTTTGGAGATTTTAAAAGCTTTATTTCGGAAAAAAGTTGAAACTTCGTTAATGGGCCGTTATCTGGATAGAAAGTAGATTTTTAACCGTAAAAATTAAGTTCGAAACTTATAGCTTTCGTTGAGCTTTTAAAAATTTGGATAATCTTTCTGCGAAAATTTCATATTTCGTTTAAATTTAATGAATGAGATAAAAATTCGATTCCAAATTATATAAAATGACATTTTAATTTTAAGCTTTCAAAGAGCTTTAGAGATTTTTAAAGCTTTATTTTGGAAAAAGTTGAAATTTTATTCAATGATAGAAATCTGGATTGAAATAGATTTTAAATCGTAAAGAATTTAATTCGCAATTTAGAGCTTTTGTTGCGCTTTTAATCGATTGGATAAGCTTTCTGCGAAATTTCGTTTAAATTTAATGAATGAGATGAAAATTCGATTCCAAATTATATAAAAAGACATTTTAATTTTAAGCTTTCAATGAACTTGAAATTTGGTTAAATTTTAAGACGTAAAAAATTGTGTTCGAAAAATAATGCTTTCAGGGAGTTTTTAATTTTTTTCAGAGCTTTTGTACGAAAAGTTTAGTTTTCTAATTTTTGTATTTTTCTCAACTAATTTAAAAACCTCCAGTGTCATTAAATTTTTTTGGATCCGAAGAAAATAATCGGGAAATCCGGATCAAATATCGCGATGTTCGATATTAAAATTTCTCGAGCCTTTACGAATTTTTGATATTTCTTTAGATAAATTTCATCTTTTCCGAAATATTTAAGTTTTGTATTTTTACCTAACTGTCACAGCAACTTTCTACGTTTTTACATTTTTTACCGCCCTAGAATAATACAAAATTCTGCATACTTTATGAAGATGTTAACCGCATGCCACTGAAAATACGATTTAATTTCAGTTAAAAATTTGTTGAAATTTCCCGAGAATAAATACCAATAAAATTGTCTAACTTAAAGATTTAATTTATGGGCTAATGGCGTTTTGCGGTTTTTTTTTGTTATTCTTCCCATCATCAAAAAAGATAAAATTTTCTCGAAATTAGACTAATTAACTAGACAAATGTTTCTGGTTTGGGAAAACCAATGTAAATATCGGTGAGGCATTACGTGTATATACGATGTGTATCTCGAAGTCGACAGAGAAAAAAAATTATGTTAATTATTAAATGAAAAATGAAAATCTACAATAGATTTTCCGACCGATGTGGATAAAAAAAACGGGTGGAAAGAGGCCGGTTGTAACCATTTGGTATATAATTGGAGGGAAAGACCCTGTCACTTGAGACTTACATATGTTTACAAATTTTCCAGCGTTTGCCATTTATTTATTCTCTATACTTTCTACTTCTACAACTACATCTTGAAATGTCTAATTTTTATTTTTGAAAAATATCAAACGAAATGAAAATCATTCATCATTTTCTAGCGGAGAAAAATGAAAATCGCAAATGTAAACATTTTTTTCTTTTTTTTGACTACATTTCTTCTTTTTTCGAAGACAAAATATTTTTGTAACGAATTTCCTTCCTTATACAGAAAATCGGGGAAAATTAATTTTAGATTCAGGGATGGTAAAACATTTTATTTGTTGAAATGTAATTTATACCGAGTAAAATTGAATAAAAATATTTAAATATATCAGGTTTTTTATCCTACGGCTCAGAACGTGTTTAAAGTAGGGTGTTCCATAATAAAACACTGTGAAATTACCCTACCGAAAATTATCATTGGACACCCTAAATATTCAAAATGCAATTTATCATTATTTTGTACAGTGAAGTGTAAAATTTAATCAACCCGGAAAAACTCCGCCCAATTGTTATTTTTCCTTGAAATATTTCGGTATAAATATTGTTTCCGAAAGGGGAGACCTAAGGTTGGTATCATTTTTTTTTCTTCTCGAAAAATATTTTCCCTTAATCAAATGGATTTTATTTTCCATCCCGAAAATATGTCTAACATTTTCCATTTACGACGGTTATATAATAATGTAAATGCCATCCTTACCCACCTCCATACCCGGAAAAGATTTTAATTAATTTTAGATTGAGAAATTTTTAATTGAACGAATCTTATATAAAGTAGTTATAGCTTAATTTTCAATTTTCACAGCGGGATAATTGAAAAACAAAACTGCCTCTTAATGGCAGTCAAACTACTTTAAAAATGTTCATGTAGATTAGATGAGGGATATCAAACTCAACAATCATCACCTCTACCTTTTTTTTTCTCCCTTTGATTTCTTGATATTTCGTATCCCATTTTTTCCATCCACCAAAGATGCTAGGAGAGCTCTTTAAAATTAATTGAGAACAAAATCTATTCACCATATGGTTGGTAGGGATCATACACATCTTTTTTCTTGCTATTTCAAATATAAGAAATCATCGAAAAAGAATTGTTACTTTAATCCTTGTGCAATATAGGGGTCCTTTTGTTATCTACATATTCCCATTCATGTTAATTTACCTACTTAAAGTACAAGCACGTACCTTTTTCGATACCTTTTTTCATATTAATTCCTTTTTCCATTTTTTTTTTCATCATCTCGAATGCATATGTTAGACGAAGGATTTTTTCTATCTTCCATGTCCTCCTTTCTTACAAAATTTTTTTATTTATTTAATTTAATAATAGTGACCTATGATGTTTACCTGGAATTTTAAGTTCGAAGAAAAATAAAAGAATTATAACAATCCCTCAAACGCTAAAGCTCTCCAACTATAACATACATATACGATGTCATTATTTACGGTTATAGAAGAAGATGAATAAAAAAAACTGCATCCTTTGTATAGGAGGATTATAAGTATAAGGAATTGTGCATAAACGAAATCAATCATTTGAAAATTGAAAACATTATTATAATTTTCCTTTTTTTATTTCCATTTAACAATATTATACAACTCGAACAATTTCTAACACAATTTGTTTTGAATGCGAACAAAAAAAAAAAAATAAAGGACGAAATTGTATAAGAAAATCATTATTCAGAGAAGGAGAGAGAATATCATAAAAGGATCTATATCCCTTCATATAACATACTTAAACATAAATTTGCGTTCATGGTACATTTATTAAAAGGATATTATTTTTATCTACAAATGTTTATTATCATCAAATACGAGCATACACTTACTGTTTTATCTGAAACAAGTTCTCATATTCAAGGAAGAAATAAAGGATAATTACAAACGATATGATACTTGACAGGAATTTACAATTAGATGAATGAAGGGGATTTCTATATTTTTTTAACATTTTTTATTGAGGATCAAATTTACAATTTGATGTTCGAAAAAGGATTTCACTTTTAATCCGATTAATAATAATTATCGATGAATTAATTTTAGATTAATTATATAAAGAAGAGAGTGTACCCTAATTTAAAACTCTCATCTGAATCAAAATCGTTAGGATTAAATGCTATTTAAAAAATGTACTTTCGCATGAAAAACTTTTGATTGCGGTCCCATTTCCATAGACCTCAAATTTCATCACATTCCATTGTAATCTTCACTGGACTGGAACTTGAAATTTTACTATGCATAAAGGAGGGTAAAATGGTAATTAAGTCAAATTGGCTGTCAGTAATAAAATAAAAATTATAAGGCTCAATTCCGTACCAAAAGAATCTGAATGAAGCTGAATCTGATTAATCAAGTGTTTCATCTCTAAAATACATACAAACCACCTTCACACAAGTCGACCCGGTTCTGGTTTTGGTTGGTTTCACCTTGATTCGGATTGTATCTGATTGATTCAAGTTCTATCGCTTTTAATTGATACAGTTCGAAGATGATAATCTAACAGTTCGAAAATACAATATTAACAAAATTCAGCGTTTTAAAAGTTGGCAGGAGCGTAAGGAGTTATCTAGTTAAATTTTTTCTTTTCACTTTCCTCCATCTTAAAATACTAAATGTTTTAACTCTAATAGATCTCAAATCTACCGCATTACGATCTACGTCTTAAAATTTACAGAAGTCATAGCTGGGTGATCTCAAATGGGGCCAAGTTGTGTTTATCGCAGTACGATCGCATAACTAGAAATTTAGATCATCACAAGTTAAACTTGAGGCGAAACATATTCGTATTCAAACATATTCGGGCGTGCAGTCCGCGACTACACTTGCGATCATCGAAATAGGTTGCGGCTTGTCGCAAATATAGTTAGGCCTGCGAGTACTCTGTGACAATAAAAAATTTGCTGGGAAAGTGGGAAAATTTGATGAAAATTAAAAATTGATCACCCAGATACTAGAAGAGGAAATTTTCCGAATTTGATAGAGTTTTATAAACAACATTTTATAATTTTCCAGAATCCATGAAATTTTTGGTTATAAAATGTAAATTTATTCAATCTTCCGATAAATTCGATCGAATCGGTCAATAAATTCGAAGGCATGCAAAATTAATGATAAATTATTGGCAGCCAAATGAATCTAAAATGAAAAACTTGCAATCTCTTTATTCTACTACGAATTTATCTCCCTATTAATGTCCCGATTTAAAAGAAGAGCTAACATCGATAATTCATTAGAAAGTCTATTACGCCTTTACGGATTTCATTTCTCAAAGTAAGATTGCCATTGCATTTGCATGAGCAGCTCTGACCCTTTTATTTTAAATCGTAATTTTAAGGCGTTTCTAATGACAGTTTGGGATCATTACTCAAAATTGGAAGGCTCGGATCCGGAGCCTCAAGATAAAAATTTATTGTGAAAAACTGGTTATACATTTAATGTTCAAAGTATTGTCCGTCGCTAGCCACTACCTTTTCCTATCTTTCTGGCAGCATACGGATTCCCCGGCGAAAAAAAACTCGTCTTTTGAGACGATCTACGAATAAACCCATTTTTTGCATTGATCGGATGAAGCGCTGCTCAGCCAGGCCATACGTCATCGATCTGAAGAGATGGTAGTACAATGGAGCAATGTCTGGGTTATACGGCGGGTGGGGTAGAATTTCTCATTTGAGTGTTTCCAAGTAGGTTTTTACAGTCTGAGCAACATGAGGCCGAGCATTGTTGTGCTGCAAAATAACTTTATCATCTCTTTCAACATATTGCTTCCGTTTTTCCTTCAGTACGCGGCTCAAACGCATCAATTATGTTCTGTAGCGAGCTCCTGTGATTGATTCGTTAGGTTGGACCAGCTCATAGTACACTACACCCAGCTGGTCCCACCAAATACAGAGCATGAGCTTGGATCCATGAATATTGGGCTTAACTCATGTTTTTTTCTTTATCATAGTGGATCCACTTTTCATCACCAGTTAATTACTATACGGTGCAAATAAAACCCCTCCGTTTGTTCCGTTGGAAAAGTTATTCACACGTGAATAAACGGCGCTCGATATCTCTCGGTTTCAATTAATATGGCACCCAATTTCCATGCTTTTGAATCTCTCCAAAGTTATGTAAACGTTTGGGAATGGCTGAGCGATCAACCCCCAATGATTCTGCAAGTTCTTCTTGCGTTTGACATGAATCTTCATCGAGAAATGTCTCTAAATCAGCGTCCTCAAACTTTATTGGCTGTCCGGGTCGATCTTTGTCTTCCAAGTCCAAATCACCACTTCTGACACCTTTGCTCTGCTCTCTGCTCTCACCATAAACTTTGACATATTTTATAAGGGTAAATTGGAATTCATGTGTATAAATGGCAAGCCCATTGACCCATTGACCCATTGTAAGTTGTCATGCATGCAGGGCATAATCCAGAGCTTATTTAAAAGTATTAGATTCACATTTATACTTGGGTGATTTACTTATTTTACTTTAGAGTTTAGAGAAAAAAGGAGTAAAATAAGCGAATTGACCATTCAGCTGACCAACATCGACGATATTTTCACTGTCACCTTGCAGTACAACGTATTTAGTTTTTAATTATTAATTTTTAATATTTGACGAATTTCGTTACATCATATAATTATTTATTGTAATTTTTGTAAAATATTAAAAAAATAACAATTTTATAATTAATTAATTTCTTGGAAAATCCTGAACATTTTAAAATTCGATAGTTCTGCTAAATTTTTAATTCCATTGCCGTAATCTCAATAGAATTTTTTAAATAATTTATGTCTAAATTAAAACAATGGCAACCATGTGGCAACCAAAAGTGGCAGTTAACAGCTTATAATCATTTGCAACCTTGCCGGGCTTTATATAGGATTCAAATGTCTCCCCAATGACTATAATTTGAAAGGAAAAAGTAAAACTATTAAATATAAAATAACAAGTATATTTCCGTAAATTCCGCCTTCGTTTTTCTTAAACTCTTAAAACTGTAATTTCATTACACTAAAATACCCATGTAATGGCATGTTTTTAATGAATTAATTATAATAATTTATCTATGGATAAATAATGAACATTATCCGGTGGGACTGATCCAACATATTTCATATATAATCAAGGTATTTTTCTATACATTTTTTTTGTTCTATTCTATCTACTTTTTATATCCAACTTTTCACATTTAATTGTTTTTACATGGCGGGCAGGCGATTTTCGTTTTTGGCACGCAAGGAATTTATTATATTATATTTTCTAAAGTGGCTTTTTGGACTCTTGATAATCGTAGATTTTTATTTAAGTACAATTTTATTGTCGCATTTATATTTATGTTGTACCGAGCCCCATATTTCCATCCCCACCAATTCACCCATGGAACGTTATGGAAATCGTTTTAATATTTTAAATGTAAAAGCAATCAATTTGAAACGCAACGCACGCTCAAAATGGAAATATACTGTTGGTTCAAAATTTTGGACTGACTATCTGTTTCGGGTGAACACTAAACAACCCCCCCGGTCTCTCATTTTTTTTTATACTTTTCATATTTTTGTTAAGTTATTTAGGGAGTTGGAATTCATTCATTAATTAGCCAGCAACATGGTTTTCGTGCCGATAGGGATAAACGGTTTTGCTTAAACTTTCAAATCGGATGGAACATAGGTCTTAATGGGGTCGACAAACAAAATATCATAATTTTTTTCGTTCCGACAATTGACATTTATTTTATTCATAAATTCAGGCTATTTATGTGTATGTATATCTGGGAGAATCAGGCAAATCTTTAAATCTTAGGTTTTGAATGATTTTATGTTACGAACGGGACAAAATATGGCTTGTGTCCACAAATATTTACAAAGAAAAATCGAATATTAAAGAAATTAGAGGATATGAGTTGGAAAGGAAAAAAACATCGAACATTCATCAATCATTAATTGAAAAGGAATGAATTGAAAGGGGATGAAGCCCCTTAATAATTTTGTTCAATCAAGATCGAACAAAACTTTCCTTTCACTCTATATACTATAGTTATGCGTGTTTCCATACGTTTATTTTTCTTTTATTTTCTTCTATTTTCCTTTTAAGAAAAACATAAGAGAAGAAAAAAAAAGAAAAACGAGTGGATAATAGAAAGTTTATTGTGCCAAATACCTTTCATTATTTTCCTAACAATGTTCTTAAGACCTGTGAAGTTTCTCTCTGCCTCGGGTGGGTGTTAAGAGAATGTCTTCGGTTTCTTTTTCACCTCTAAACTTCAATCATAACAACAACATAAAAAAAAATCGCCTGTTTGAAATTCGAATCATTTTTTCCTAAGGGCTGTAGGTGTTAATGACTGGAACTTCATATGTGTTTAAAGAATTTAAAAAACGTTCAGTCAATACTCTTAGAACATATAAATTTTATAAAGTTTCGCGGACTAATGGTATATGGTTACAACTTACAACACCATGTACGTTGCTTTGAAACGAGTTTCTTACAGCAAAATTAATTATAAGGTCACATTTCCGTTCTCAATTTCAACGGTATACATTGCCGGACTACATAATAGCTATGGCAGTGCTTGTCAAAAAAAAAAATAACGATATTGTCCTTTTACTTATGCGACTGCTTCCTCTCATAGACTTGCAATTTTTCAAAGAAATTGAAGATTAGCCCATAGCCATCATAGACCTTCCCAAACTAGGTGATTCCTATTTTCTTAAATATTTTCTTAAATGACCATTACGCTTCTTAAAAGGGGGTGGGGGGGGGGGGGGGGTA
>JANTOP010026215.1:0-12377 GCA_027564815.1 Symmerus nobilis | reverse complement strand
CGTTTTGAGTATGATAGTCTTGTGGATAACTTTATTTTCCGGGAAATTTTCTTCGGGAACCGGAAAATCTGGTTAGGCGAAAACAAAACCTAAGGGTAAAATGAAGAAATTGTGGAACAAATTGTTCCATTAAAGTCATCCCCTGATTTTAGAGGGGTCGAAATAGGGTGTACCTATCAAAAATTGACACTTTATTGAAAAATTGTCAAAATTTTCCGGAAAATATAAAATTTCCAATTTTCGAAATGGAGTTGAATGGCTGATAATTTAGGTCATCCATCACCTTATGTAGGTCAGGAGCTCCATTCACAATTAAAGTTTTTAAAATAATATTATAAATCGACTTGTAAAAAGTTCAATAAAATCGAACGATTTTTAATCGATATGTTCTTCAAAACTTTAATGGCAAATTTATTCAAAAATTTTCTAATCTAATGATTGCATATCATTTTCAAGTAGCTAATGGAGAGATTTAATTAAGAAAGTTTCTCAAAAAAATTAACCATTTCGGGTTTTATTCTATTTTGGAGAATTTCGATTTTAAAGAATTTTTCTCTTTATTTTTTGGAATAATTAATTTTCCGCACAATTTTCGTGAGGAATTGAAAAATATGATTACAGGAAATTAAATAACGCTTCGGTAAGCAAATTGTAGAAGAAACTTTTTTAAAAAATTAATCCCCTTATTTTAGGGAGGTCGACATAAACGGGCTACAGAGAAACTGGTAATTTTCTGGAAAATGATTACAATTTACCGGAAAATTTAAAATTTGAAAATTTCGGTAGGCATTTAAATAAGCGGTAACTAGGGAGATTTACCAACACCATAAGGTGGCTCACAATAAATATATATTTAAATATTACCATGAAAAAATTCAATAAAAATGTTTTATTTGTATGAAATGCTCCAACAATTTTTTTTTCAGAATTTTTTTCATCTAATGATGCCAAATTAATGCTAAAACATATTTAAAGCAAACATTTTTTTAAAAATCAATGTTTTAATGTTTATGTTTATCGGTAATACCGGTATCATAAAAAAAAATACCGAAATACCGATATGATTTTTACCGTCCGGTATTGTATTCCCTATCACCGATGTTCACGGCTATGTTGAAATTATGATTCATAGTAGAACTGTAGTAGCAGCCAGAAGTTTTTTTCTTATCTGTAGTACGTAGCACCAGACATTTCTCGGATTTCGCTTAAAAGATTCTTCAATGCCCTACAGATATTCTTGATAAATAATCTCTGACATTGTCGAAAAGACTTCCTGAGTGCTGCGTATCGCAAATAATCGTTACGATTTCCTGTCTTGCAATATCTGCGGCAAGCAACATTCTTCCGGTTTTTAAGATTTGCCAAAAGCCTATAGAATACCATTTAGGCCGATTGCTATAAATATTTATAAACGATTCGCCTCTTAGGAAAAGAATTTTTCTAGATCAGTCAACAGAATACTGTAAAAAGCATCGACAAGTGTATAATGGTACTTAAAATGTTACTTAAAAAGTCCATTAACAATGTCAAAACACTTATCGATATGTTCCAGTGTAAAGAATCTTATATCGCTACGTCTTTATCCAGTACTGAATTTTATCTAATTTCATAAAAAATCCAGATACAAGATAAATAATAAAATTGCAAAATTAAAACTGCGTTTCACTGTACTGTACTTGAAAAATCCGAATAGTATGCGGAGATTTCCTACCCAATTTCTTGTTAAAGTTCATACATCCATTTCGTTGTATACAAGGTATGTATTATATAAAATAATAATGACCATTCCTTTTTGGTCATTTAGTGGTCGAAACGTTCAAGATTTATACAAGAACTGCCACCTTACAATTTGCATTTAATATAAATGTGCACGAATGTGGTTGAAATTTTTTAGTATTCCGGACAATTTTCATGTGATACGATGGCACACAATGAAAAGTAGAAAGAAAGCTAGTTTAGTTTTTCTTATTTGATTTTCTTGAAAAGCAAACCACACGGTCGGTGACTATCTAGGAATCTAGGACATTTCTTTTTTATTAATTTTCTTCAATTCGGTCTCCCCAAAAAATAATTATATTCATACAAAAATCTTTTCATATTTTCGTATTATAAATGGGAAAACACGCGCGTTGATATTGGGGATTGTCTTTGGAGCTTGACCAAATGTAATGCAACCCCCAAACTCAATTGTTATACAAATATTTAAATTATAGCAACAGTGTAATGAACTAGTGTGTAGTAAATAATAAAAAAAAAATAGCTTTATTAATAGAACTATAAACTATTACTAACTACAACTGAATATAAAAAAGGACATCGACTTCGGTTGGTCATATTGTTCTTGGGGGATAGACGTCTTTTACCATTGATATGTACAACAAGTGAAAGAAAACTGTGGATTTTGGAAATTGTGTTTCTTTTCAATAAAAGATTATTTATATTTTAATTGAACAATAAATAAATTAAATTAAAAGAAAAAAAATGTTTTACTGATGTACTGAAAAGCGGCGTTTATTAGTGTGGAAATTTCTATTGAAAAACATACTTAATTGATATGGTAAAATATTTAATATGTTTAACCTAATTTCAATTCTTAATTTCCGTAAAATATTGAAGGAAATCCTGAGAAAATAGTGCATTGTAATTTTGAGGTGTGGCCCCTTATTAGCAGAAAACTTCTTTTTAAAGTCAAGAGTTGTTGGATACCGAGAGGTCTGAAATGTACATCCTCAACGCATTGAAGGGAAATTAAATGAAGAATTTTACAGGAAATATATTTCCAAATCAAATTAACTATCTGGATTTATCAAATTGATAATGGCTACATGATTAAAAAAAAAGGACAGCTTTTCAATCCCTTTTCATGTCTATTTGGATTAAAATGGGTTCGCAATACATTTTGGTTTTAAATTAAATTAAATTTAAATTTAAATTGTGCTTCTTATTCACGTATAAATCGTTTGCTCAAAATATCCTACTTAAAAGTGGTTCAAAAGATTCAGAATGTAATAATTTGAAACAAGATTATTTGACTTCAAGTAACCCGGTATTGGGATACATTCCAATTGAAAATTAAATTTCAATCTTAAGGTTATAAATGAGTTCGAAAATGAATGAGAATTCCATCTAAATATGCCAACCTTTTCGAATCCTTTTGCCCTTCTGATAAAAATTTGACGGCCAATTTCAAACAATTAAAAATACCTATTCTGTGCGCATAATTGCTGATTGTATTCGAATAGCTTACGCGTGCAACTGATATATCCACAGAGAAGTATGTGATTTATAAATGGATATAGAAAATCTTTACCTAGCAAGCAAGGAGCAAATATTGAAATCTCTCCAATTGAAGCAAGAACACTCCTTTGAGAGGTGATAAATAACATGAATACAAAAATCGCACATGTGAAAGTCGGACATGTAGAGCAAAGAATTTCTTTAAAAATCAAAATACTAACATGAAAATCGTAAAGTTTGATGATCTGAACGAATTTATATCAAATTTCAACGGGCTTATTATATAAAAATCATGAAATTTCATTAAAAAATTATAAATTTGGTAGCAATTTGGGAATTTCATTCTTTCATTCGCTTATAAATTGAATGAATTCTTTCATAATTTTTAAGTCTTTTTTATATGGAGTTAATAATACCTTATATTATTATAATTATACAACAGAATAATGGTGAAATGGTTGCGAAACTTATAAAGTTGCGAAATCTATTTGGTATCAAAAAGTAGTCAAGTAACAAGTATTTGAGATTTGTGGAGGTATATAATGGCATGGAAGAAAATGTTATCCAAGAAGAAAGTCTTTTATAATTTTGAGTAGAATGGATGTTAAAGTTGCCCGTTCTTTTCTATCCTCATTTGCTTAAAATATAGTGGACAATGTATAAAAAAAAGAATCGAAATAGTCTAGAAAATTGAAGAAAAGTAGGCACAAGTTGAAAATATTCAGAAAAAAAAATGTTGGTGAAATTCAAATACGCTAGATAAATGTTGGAAGCCGGGAAGAGGTTTGATATATTAGGAAAACAACTAGCAAATTTCGGGAAAAGTGGTTAAAAGTTCAAAAAAGTTTTGATAATTCCGCCCCATTCTTTAAATATTGGAAAAAGCCATCAGTATCCTAGGAAAGTTCGGTAAAGTACGAACTAGGGAATACAATACCAGTATACCGGAATACCGGTCATTTTTTGAATACCGAAATACTGTTATCTGATTTAATAAATACCGGTATTTCGGTATCGGCTTTCAAAATATAAAATGCTGACTCATCTTTGAAATTTTTAATAAATACACTTCAGAAATTAGGAATAGAATTATCTCTCGAAATGGAATCAGCGTTAAAATTTCAAATAACTCACCGCAGAACAAAACTGTCGGAAATTCTTGAATATTTACATCACGGTTATAAAACCGTTATGATTAGCGATGGATTTACCTTTCCAAGAATGAAAACATTTGAAATTTTTAAGGTAAATTCAACATTGGCAAACAGACTTATGATTGATTATCGAATCAGTGGAGCAGATTAATACCTTAGTCTCAAATGTCTCAATGAAAATCATACTGTAGATGATGAAATGCAACTACGTGACTTAAACACTATAAACACGATTGAAGAAGAAATACAGAAGGCGATAGATTTGGAAGTAGGTATCCCAGTAAGAACAGCACATATAACCCATTGCGGATGTACTAAAAAAAGAGTTGAAACATTTTGAGTATGATAGTCTTGTGGATAACTTTATTTTCCGGGAAATTTTCTTCGGGAACCGGAAAATCTGGTTAGGTGAAAACAAACCTAAGGGTCAAATGAAGAAATTGTGGAACAAATTGTTCCATTAAAGTCATCCCCTGATTTTAGGGGGGTCGATACAGGGTGTACCTATCAAAAATTGACACTTTTTTGAAAAATTGTCAAAATTTTCCGGAAAATATAAAATTTCCAATTTTCGAAATGGAGCTGAATAGATGATAATTTAGGTCATCCATCACCTTATGTAGGTCAGGGGCTCCATCCACAATTCCATCCACAATTAAAGTTTTTAAAATAATATTAAAAATCGACTTGTAAAAAATTCAATAAAATCGAAGGATTTTTGATCGAAATGTTCTTCAGAACTTTAATGGTAAATTGTTTCAAAAATTTTCTAATCTAATGATAGCAAATTATTTTCAAGTAATTAATGATGAGTTTTTATTAAGAAAGTTTCTCAAAAAAATCAACCATTTCGGCTTTTATTCTATTTTGGACAGAAAAATCAATTTTAAAGAATTTTTCTGTTTATTTTTTCGAATAATTAATTTTCCGCAAAATTATCTTGAGGAATTGAAAAATATGATTACAGGAAATTAAACCAAATGCTTCGGTAAGCAAATTGTAGAAGAAACTTTTTTAAAAAATTAATCCCCTGATTTTAGGAGGGTCGACATAAACGGGCAATAGAGAAATTGTGAATTTTCTGGAAAATTATTACAATTTACCGGAAAATTTAAAATTTGAAAATTCGTTAGGCATTTAAATAAGCTGTAACTAGGGAGATTTACCAACACCATAAGGTGAGGGGGTCCACTCACAATAAATATATTTAAAATCCCCTTAAATATTATCATGAAAAAATTCAATAAAAATGCTTTATTTGTATGAAATGCTCCAAATTATGCCAAATTAATGCTAAAACCTATTTAAAGTAAAAATATTTTTAAAAATCAATCTTTTTTTAAATGCCGGTATACCGGTAATACGGGTATCATGCAAAAAAATACCGAAATACCGGTATGATTTTTACCGTCCGGTATTGTATTCCCTAGTGTGTATCAAGTCCTTAAAATAAGGGGGATGATTTAAAACAAAAACTTTGTTCTACAATTTCCCCACTAGAGCCTTAAGTTTAATTTTCTATAATTATATTTGCCGGTTACTTAAGAAAATTTCCCGTCAATTTAAAATTTCCAAAAGAGTGTCAGAAAAATTCTTTAAAATCGAAACTTCCATTTTTCCAGCAAAAAAAAAAATTCAAAACGGATGATTTTCTCCAAAAATTTTATTAATAAAAAGAAAAACCCCTCGAGAATTACTTAGAAATGATTTGTATAAAAAAATTGTCATTAGAAATTCGAACAGAAATCGTTCAATTTTATTGTAACTTTTACAAGGTGCCTTTTTTAAAGGATTTTAAATACATATGTTGGGAAGGGCTCTCAAAGTAAAGGTATTTAGATCACTTAAATAGGTTATCCCTTATATATTACAAATATCCAAGAAAGTAATTAGTGTGAGTTGTATATGAATTACATGTGCACTCAATGGAATCATAAGGTCGACAAGTAGCAAAAGCGCTTTAAATAAATTTTGAAATTATTCTAAAAAAAAGAGTTTATAAGAATAATTAAATTTCATGATTTAATAATAATTTATGTTCTCATCGAGACCACATCTGGTAATTCTGGTCAGCCCCACAATATAATATATGGAAGGACCGGAAGGAAAACAATTTTTATCTAGACCTTTTTCTATTTTTTCCCCACTTTGACCCATTTCCTCCATCTGAAACATAATTTGTCCCAAGTCCCATTTCTATGATTTTTTTCTCGCTATTTTTAGACTATTTCAGACTCTCCCCGACTTGCACGAATTTACTAGTATTTTTCTTCATCCGACTTCCCAATTACTTTTCATGGAATAAACTCTACTGAAATCTTGCACAATAATTGGCTATTGGCGTTAATATTCTTTAAAATTTTGAATTTAATTTACAGCATTTATTTAGCATCATAATTTTAAAATCGAACTTTTTTGTAAAAGAAAATCGTTCGATTTATTTGAATATTTTTTCCTGAATTGTCGATGAGGTACACTCAAATCTGATTTAAGGAATTTGAGGAAAAAAATTGTCTGAACGAATATGAGCATTTAAGGCGTCTCTTGGTCAAAATTTAAAATGGAATTTTTTTCTAAAAGAAAATTCGCTCGATTCTGTTGAAATTTTTTTTTGAATACGTGATGAGTTAAGGGGGTATCCTATCCTAGAGGCATGAATTTCGGGCGGTATTTGAAGCTATGTACAAACGAAACAAAAAATATTTTTAATATCCATTTTCTTATAATTTGTATATTGATATTTTAAGATTACATAAAAATTAACCGAAAAAAACACCCTTTTTTTGGACCTCCCACTTTGCCAGCTCATAACTTTATGAATTTTGAGTTTTTTTTCGGTTAATTTTTATGTCATCTTAAAATATCAATAAACAAATGATAAAAAAATGGATACTAAAAATATTTTTTGTTTCGTTTATACAGAGCTGCAACATAACGTAACAGTGCTAAAATAGGTAGCGTTCACAGAAGTATGCAGACCATTCGCTCAGAGCTATTCTAGTCTGCTCGCTTTTTTGGGTAAATTCCCGCCTTAAGATGATTATTTTCTATTGTGATTAAATTAAAAATAATTTATAATGTGTTCTATGTGTTTTCACATTTGCAAAATTAAATGTAATACTATTTTGCTGTTTTGTATGTCGGGGGCCCCACTAATGGCCGGGCCCCCTAGTCTGCCTAAACCAAAGTTCGGATCTGCTAATATGTAATTAAATTCGAAGGATTTACGGAGAAATCATTCCTTGACAACATATGGAACATGAATAATTTATTATTTAAGTTATGTCAGTGTGTAAGCATTTAATTATATTAATTAATTTGTTCTATTTTTTCTAAACAATTATTATTAATACAATTAATACAACTAATACAATTAATACATACATTAATACATACAATTAATTGTTTAAATGTTATTTTATTTAATTACATTAGAAAAAATGATACTTATTTTAAAGTCCTAAAGACCCATTACTAATCGGAGTAGTATCCAGTTCGTCTAAGCGCCTCGTGGTTCTTCTTATTTCCTCCACGATTTATGCAGCCGGTCGCGTAACCTTTATTTTTCCAATCGTATACCGTATTTCCCGAATCAGGACCAACTTCAATGTCTCCGACGGAATCGGGCCCGTAACCACCGATATCCACTTTCCTTTCTTTTTTACTTCGCTAACCACAAGTAATTTTTAATTTTTTGAAACTTTTTTGTTCCACACTTCCACACTTGACTGGCTTCAACAATGGCCCTCGCTAGATTGCTTGGTTTTCGTTTTTCAAAACACGTCATAGGTTTGTCTATTTCCCACGTAACATAATATATGATTTGGCTTCTGGAATTCATTTTGACATTCTGACCAGTGATGGGCACCTACCTTGTGATGGGCCTCTAACTACTTATACCTAACTTATAAATATACAATACATAATCAAAACCCAATTTACAATTAAAAATAATTCTCATACATAGATGTAACTAAAACGTTACACATTTTGTATTGATTACATTTATTTATTTTATTTGATTTCCTGCAATCTGAGAGGAAATTTGCTTCCTATATTTAATTTTATTGTATTAAATTGACTTTTCTTGAGAAAAGTCTTTTAACGAATATTTATTGAAAGCTATTCCTTACTCCTACAAAGAGAGAATATAATTTTTAACGGTAATTAATTAATATGAATTAACAATAAATTTTTTTTTATCTATTAAGTTAAAATTTTAAAGATTTCTTTTAATAAATGGTAAGTTATTTAAAACTGTCATTTTATTCCCATTCACAAAAGCAACTTTGTTCGGAATTTGAAATTAAATATACGGAAATTGATACCTACTCCTGATGGAAGCATTAATTTATAACAGTAATATATAACAGTCTGTGATGAACTAAACGGGATCTACTGTATCAGTGTTATGTATACTGATTTATTATAACACCCAAAATTGGATAAATATATCGTCGGATATGACGACATCCTAATAATAATCGATATTTTACATAGTTATTTTGTTAATTAACAATTAATAGGATTTGGTAAATAATAATAATAATCAATTCGTAATAAGGAAAAGCCAATGGTAGGCCGCTGTACTTGTATATCATATTTTACCTTAATGCTCCTGATATCGGTTACGAACTTAAAGAAGTTTCTTTATTTTCAATTACTAAATTGTAGCCTAAGTTTTTAAATCGCCTCCGAATTTTCTCTGTAGTTCAACAGGATGGTTTATTTAGAATTAGAATTATTTCACAATAAAATACTTATTTTTTGCAGGCGATATTTTGCAACCGTTTTTGGCATCTCGTACAGTATCTTTCTGGTCGTATTTGGAGCGGTTGCTTTTATTGGTGATGCCGTTGTCAGTCAATATCCACTTGCTCAGGTATATTTTGCATTTCGTTTTATCAAATTCAATTGTTCTACAAAAGTTCTGATATACTCAACAGGCCTTTTGTATATTTATGTTATCAGTAGCGTTACTTTACTTTGTAATTTTATACATTGATATTCGTGTGCATGTGCAACGTGCCAAAAATTCAGTGAAAGAGCGTGAACGTCGCCGTCAACTGATCCAAGACCAGCACGTTGAATTTTCGGTAGGTAATTTGGTAGTTGGAGTTAAATAAAACTAATATCTATCTACAGATTGATCCTGGTGATGGGCCGCTTGAACTGAGAAATGCTCCATACGAAAATGCATTTGATAAAATGGCCTCATCCGAACTAAATTTACCACCAATGAAACCGATTTCGCATAAATATTGTTTCATTACGGGACGTCATGGAGAATTTTTATATTTAAAATTAGGAGCAGCTTGTAAGTTGTCAGCTCAAATGAGTAGTCTGGTTATAACAGGGAATTTTAATTAAATTATATTATTATCCGAATAGGGTTTGCGTTCGGTTTGCTGATCCACGCAATATTACAAATCAGTTATCAGATAATTTTCCTTACTGCAGCAGTCGAGGACCATCTATATGAGTGTGCGTCAATCATAACCTTGGCTCTGGAGATTCTATTTCCAATTTATGCTCTCGTCATACTGTTTTTTATTTTCAAATATATCAATATTGTCATAAATGTATATCGAGGATTCGCTCGGTTAATGCTTATGCATGCCATCGGTACATCCCTGGCAATGTGGATATACACGATTGTTCGAGAGACAACGGATGCAATTGCATTGGGCGAATATGATGGTGGTTATTTTCGATTATAAAATTATTTAATGAAAACTGACGTTTCTTTTTTAACTGAGAAATTATAGGTTTTTCTATGAACGCAATTGATATCAGAAATAATACAAGATTATTTTCACAAGTTGAATGTCCCGGACCGGAAGCCTTAAATACGATACATCGAAATTTCTCTCCATACCTCTATCCATTTATTATTGAATTTTGTATTTTAATTGTTGGCATTTGGTATATGATATGGGCGAATATAAATCATTGCCCAAAGAAAAAGGCGGCGCATCAGAAAAAACATGAGGGTAGCCATGCGAAATTAACGCACGGCGAAGCGCCGAAAGATCCGACAACCAGTTCAGTATCTTCGGAAATGTGTGACTTAGAAATGGATCATCATGATGTTGAATATAAAACGAATACATTTATTTATGCTGATTGTCATGCAACAAGTCGTGGGCTATTATCTGGATTAGTTTTGATTGTACTGACAATTGTATTTATTATTCTACTTTTCGTAGCTGTTACCGAAGAGTTAGTTTCTCAGTTTTTTTTTTATTAAATAATTAAATAAATTATAAATTTTATTTATTCCTAATTCCAGTGAATACAGGGATGTCGGAATATTAATCAATAGTATCTTCTATTTAACGGTTTTGGTCATAATGATTTTGGCCGTTATAGTCGCGTATACACAAACTGCAAAATTAGACATCAACCATCATCCAATGTCTAAATTAGATGATGTCTTGTTGTTCATTGCGATTCCCGCCTTCTTTCTCGAAACAACATTCTCAATGGTGCCGGCAATATACAATAATTCAGTTATGAATATTTGTATTATTATGGCCCAAATCATACAGGTGCTAATTCAAACGCCATTCATCATTGATGCGTTACGCCGCTGCTCAAATGCACCGGCTTTACGAAAAAAGAAACCGGGTCGTGAGTTGGTGATTTTCCTCACAATTGCTAATGTATCACTATGGGTTTTTTATACGTTTTCCGTTAAAGGTGGAGATTCTGGAGATGAACGGTAATTTTTTGAATTTACATTATTTCAAAATTGATTAATTTTCTTTTTTTTCAAAAAGTTATGAATTTTATGGTTATGCATTGTGGAGTATTTTGAATCATATATCGTTACCGTTAATTATGTTTTATCGTTTCCACGCATCCGTGTGTTTGGTTGATATTTGGAGACATTCTTATGAGCCGGCACCGGCCGAACATTAAGGGAGTTAAATAAGAGAAATTATTATAGAGTTTTTTTTTTTGTATATAATTAGTTTGAAATGAAAATAAAATCGAAATTTTACCTTAAAGAAGTGTACTCCCGTTACTGCTTTAAAAATATTTTATCTACATTCAAATGTCACTAACGTCTCTAGCTATCTAAACGCCTTATAATTTATTATCTAATATTTTTATTTATTCAAGAGAATGGCGTATAGTGAATAAACTATATATCAAACAATCAAGTGGGAAACTTAACATTAATTAATACCTTAAAACCTTAATATGGGTTTTACTCAAAAATAAATTAATGGATTGCATCCCATTAATTACAAAAAAGAATATAATTTTTAAAGTTAAAGGACAAAATATTAGAATACAAAATGGTACTTAAGCTGTATTTATCGTAAACACTACCCCATTCACTCCTATTTACTAGATGTAAGGCAAATGTTCCGAACTATTTCACCGCAAAACCCAAAATATTCCCGTAAAAAAATTATCGAAATTACGTTTCAGGGGTGATGAGTTGGGACGAAAAGACGATTGGCGACTATTGGCCAATCCGTATATTGGCCCGTGTATTGAAAACTACTTTCCATACAAATAATTTAACTGTGACGAAACTCAAAATGTTACGATAAAAGCTCAATATATACCTTAAAACTCTGCGAAAGCTAAATCCCAACAAGATTTTTGCGGACCAAAAAGGTTTGCGGGTATCCCCTGGCTATCCCTTGGCTTATCGCATTGCGGAGAGAGTTTTTACGAGAAAAATATATGTGTTTTTTTCAATGCTAACACCAATATAAAAAAGCCAAAAGACTAGCGAATAACCCCTGACTATCCTTTGGCTTAACGCATTGCGGCAAGAGTTTTTATGTGAAAAATATATGGGTTTTTTTTTATTGCAAATACCAATAATGTAAGGCTATTTTTATTGGCTTCTTTTGGACTTTCGCATAGCATATAGAATATTTGCTACAATATAGAATAGCATATTTGGCGACAAATGGTTTTGTTTTTTCATAATAAATTGCAATCTCTTCTCCTCACTGAATT
>JANTOP010026204.1:0-12379 GCA_027564815.1 Symmerus nobilis | reverse complement strand
TTATGTATTTGTATAAATTTATAAAACTTTAAATCGCTCTCCTGAAAAATTGCAAAAATCGACTTAAGCCGTTATTGATTGTTGCCACAGAACGATAGTTATCGATAGTTATCGATATGTGTGTTTGGACGAACGACCGAATGTAAAATTTTTTTGCTCGGTAATAATATAAAACAAATATTAATAAAAAGCAGTTTTACTGTGCAATAAAATCGTTACGACTTTCCGGAACGTTTGAAGCGGGCTTTAGGTTAAAATATGATATTGAGGCTTGATACGCCTTTATATTAGTAATATGAATATATAAGAAATTTTAGTAATATTCTACTAATACTATTCTTCTATTATAAATTTTTAGTTGGATTATTCTTCGGTTCTGCAGATTTTGTTAGATGAAGGCATAAAGTTGCACATTTTGATGAATACCGATTTTGATTTAAATAAAAAACGTATTGAGCGAGTGTTATTTGGTATAGATCGAGAGTATGCATATACAAAAAAATATCTCACTGATAACAAGGGTGATTCGGACATAAGAAATCAATTAATATTACCCAAAAATATATTGGGTAACTGTTTATCGCTAGCGATTCAATCCAACGGCACAGTTTTCACTGGGAATAAGCTTCGTCCGGAAAAGCGCAACCCTGTAAAAAAAATTTCGGCTGTTTTTGGAAAACGCATTGCTCTAACCGCTAAACCTAATAACTGCCAAATTTGTGAATGTACTGGTCATAATACAGGATTTGCGTATATGACTTGTACTCACTGTGGGATACCAAGTGCTCCATTTTTGGATTACGGTTTTGACGAGGATGATATGCTATCTATATTGCAAATGGGAACAGATCAAGATTGGGATTGGGACGATATCTCCGAACCAAAAAGCGATTTTTAAATATAATGTAGTATAATAAAAATGTAATCTATAATTGAAATGTATTTCTTATTTATATAATAATTAAAAATTACAAAATATTATGAGTATACTAATTTCATTTCATTTACACTTTTTAATTGGGAGTGAAAATATATTTAATAATAATCGACCACCGAACTACTCTCATCCGAAATTGTTATCTGCTATGTTTTAATCTAAATAGCTATAAAAGACTAATGGCCGGTTTCACAAAACATTTACCGCGTCGTTACATCCACTAAAACAATTTCAAATTAACTGTTAATTTGTTTCACAAAACTTTAGCGATCTCTAGATCTCTAGCCAACTTAGCTACCCGATTTGGCCAGCTAAATACATATTTAGAGGAATTTATGTTCTGTTTTTTTTTTATTTAAATTATCGTAATAAAAAAATAATTTAATTTATTATTTGAAAAACATTATATTTATATTGTTATTCATGTGAAAGGTGGAAAATCACTTATTTCATAAGAGAAATGAATTCATTCTTTAGAAATAATATGTATATCATTACGAACGTAATATGTAAATCACGAAATACTATAAAACTATAAAATTAAACAAAAACAATTAAATTTATCAGAAAAATACTGTTGTGATAAGAGCCGAACCTGTTCACTGCACATCTCATAGTAATCCGGACTACCAACTTAACCATTACACAACGAAGTACATAAATTGCGCCTACTTTAAGTTCAATACAACTTATAGCGGGAATAATCTATTTTGTTGTTTTGTGTTGTTTTTATTCGTTCAAATGAGGAGAATGTAATTTAACGAATATTAGTTATCAAAATGAGAGAAAAGTTTTGTGAAACAAATGTCGTATTTAGCGCTTGCTAAATTTATAGGCCTTTTAACTGGCGAATTTCCTGTTTACTTTACTCCTAACTAACGATTTTTTGTGAAATCGGTCATAAGAGTAATATAGTAAGTACATATGGAAAAAAATTCTATTTTTACCAATTTTTACGGCCAATGTTACCCTCTGAACGCTTATGTGTTTACTCCAATATGTCATAAGTCATAAGTCATAAAAGTAATAATAACTTAATTTACATTTTTGTATGATATCGAGGATCTCGTTCCACATCTTGTGGAAACGACGCATAATTATTTTAATTATACATTGCATTTGTGAATAATATTAAAATAAATTTGAAATAAAAGAGCGATTTTGAAGTAAAAATTAAGTATACATTCTCTAATGTAAGGGTCGGCAACCATTCTAGGCTACGGGTAAAAACCAACCAAAATGTAAGTATTCAAGACGTTTCGGGTCAGTGGTATTTTCATTTTTAAAACAGCCTTTTTTGGTGAATAAGATGCCCCCCAAATCAATTCCTGCTTAAGTGCGGGATAAAATTATTAAAGTGGAGCAGTGACGTGCGGTGCGGTGCGGTGCACATCCATAAGATGTGCAGAATTTGTGTGCAGATTTCATTGGCAGGCAAAAATGTAAAAACGCAGATAGTTGCTTTAACAGTTAGGTAAAAATTCAATAATAAAATATTCCGGAACAGTTGAAATTTATCTATAAGAAAATCAAAAATTCGTAAGGGCTCGTACTGAGAAATTTGAATAACGGACATCGCAACATTTGATCCAGATCTCCCAACTATTTTCCTTGGATCCAAAAAAATCTAATGATGCAGGAAGCTTCTAAATTAATTGAGGAAAAATACAAAATATCAAAAATATTCGTTTAAAAGCTCTGCAAAAACTTAAAAGCTCCCAGAAAGTTTAATTTTCTGTTTTAAAATCTATTTTTTATCCAAACACAGATCCTTTAACGAAATTGCAATTTTTTTCCAAAATAAAGCGTTTAAAACATCAAAAGCTCATTGATAGTTATAATTAAAATGTTATTTTATATAATTTGCAATCGAATTATTATCCGTATTAGACTGCACACCACTGATAGTGGAGATACATATATTGAAAAGACTCGGTTCTGCAGAATTTTGCATAATCAAATAAACAATAACAATAAAATTAATATATTTTATTGTTATTTATATATGTATATATTTATGTGATATAATAAATGATTATGTTGTTTTATAGAGTATTATATTATAATTGATACTTTCTTTTCAGAACTCAAGTGGGTCACTGAAATTATCCAATAGGTCATTCGGTGACCCGCGGGTCATAAGTTGCCGACCCTTGCTCTAATATATTTATTACTATATTTCAATACTTCCCATAAGCCCATTTTAAAAATTCCAAGCGGGATGTTATCAAATAAAATTAAAATAACAACAGTTTCCATTAACAAAAAGATATGATAACGAAATAGCCTAGATATTTTATTAGTTATTATTATTAGTTTCCATTATATTTTTGCCGATGGCATCATATCCTCGGCATATACCAAATGCCGGTTAAAATAAATCGTGCTGCACATAATTACAAATGGCGCAACTGTGGTGCATTCATTCATAACATTTATCCATACAAAACTAAGAAACGAAACTAGGAGTTCATTCTGAGCTAACACTCTATCATCATCTCATCATCTATACCTTTTACTCCTCGAGGGAGCATATGTGCTTCCATATGGAAGTTTCTGTGATTTATTACGATTATTAACGATTGAGGCTAGGTTAGAGTGATCATTCGTACTGATTTTGTCAGTACAGTACTGATTTTTAGGCCTCCGTACTGATTTAAAATTGTGTATTCATTTGTACTGATTTTTAGAAAATTATTCCTTTTTTTTAATCGAAATGTTATAAATATTATTGTGGCATTCGAACTTGAACCTAAGTAACCCTGTTTCAATTAGTTATGTCAGCACAAATATGCATAAAAATGCTATCCCTTGAGCTGTTTCATCCAACAAAATAGTAAAACATTGTGGAAGTATTTCCTTTGGAGTTAAAGAGAAGCACTTATCTTTAGCAGAAGCCGTGTATTGTAATCATTTCGTTAATCATAATCAATCTTTTCGTCCTATGGATTGATTGGCCTCTGTAACACAAGAATGCTTCGAGCCAAAATTTAGTTGTAAGCGGACAAAATCGGAGTTATTTCTACAAGCTAAAAATAAAAAATTTCTTTGTACTGATTTTCTGTCGAAAATAAATGGCCACCCTAGGCTAGGTAGTCAATCTAGCGCTCAACTGTATTTGTTGTTTCTTTATTTTCATCATTTAATCCATTGCTGTTGACCAATTTCATATTTAACAGCAATGGATTTGTGTATTGTTTTTGATGATACCACCAATACACACGGAGTCTCTGTATAAAAACACTTATATTCTTATACATGGGACCGCCAGCTTTACGTCACCATCTGATATGACGCGTTTTCAAGTTCGATCCTTGTGACGATCACAAATTATTGAGAAATTATTTTTTTTTTGTGATGTCGACACCTAGCTTCGAACCTGCAACCTCCCTCTTCAAAGGCGGTCGAACCTGCAACCTCCCTCTTAACACGTCCTCTGTGTGAAAACTTTCCAGATTTTTCTTATCTCTTGCGTGTGGATAATTTTCGGAAGATAAATGAACATATTTTGCTTTTCAACCGACAGTAACTGATGAATTTTTATAATATTATATGTTATACGCCTTCCCACGCACTCTTCGCATGCCGTAGTAATTTTCGAATTTTAAATTGTCACCCTTCTTGTATATATTATACATACATACATATATAATTATATAGATTGACATTACTAATTACTATTCTATGAAGGGGCTTTTGAGTTCTTTCTACTAAACTGGCATACACATCTACGGATGGCTTTTGAATAAATCAGCATAGTATTTAGTCAATCTCTTAATTTGTTTAAAACCATCATTAACAAATGTCCACTTTCAGCTTTATAAGGGTCTATTGCAGTGATTACCAACGAAGCTTTTTTTGTGTGTAACATATAGCAATTTGGGTAAAATGGGTATAGGCGTGGTAAACAGGGGTCTATTGTGAAAGTCTACTTGCAAAGCGATAGGTTTCCCGTAGTTGCTATCAGTTGCTAGTTGTGCTTGATCAGCATTTTTTCGAGAAACCGTCTATATCCATTTTGAAATTAGCATGTCTTATATCCCTCACCATCAGTTCTGTAAAGTTTTGCAGAATGTCGAATCATTTCCTTGGTTTATTTCTATTTTAGTTTCTCTTCTCTATGAGTTACCACGTGCAATCCAATCATGTTCGGAGGAACAATATCGTTGGTTTATTGCAAAAACTCAAAGTACAATTTTTCAAATTTTTCACTTCACGGAATGCCTAAATCTTTTTTAAATTATATTCAACGATATAAAATATTATTAAGTAATCAGAACAATCTACAGGTCGTATACTTCCAAATCTTTCCTTCATGAAGTATTTATCAATAATTTTACAGATCAAAATTATACAAATGAAATGAATTCTCAATAATTTTACCAATGTAACTTAGTGAGTTTTTGCAATAAACCGACGAATAATGGAGGATGTTCGTTTGAATATCAATATTCAATCCACTGTTTATGAATCACAGAGGTTAGTATACCTTTCCTTATAGTTTTTGTTGATTTGACTTTGATTGGGAAACAATAAAATAATGATAACGGTATCATGTCATGATACAGAGTGATCCATAGCGATTTCCCGAAATCCATTTTTTTGAAATGTCTCATAAATGATTAAAAATGGGTTTTTATTTTAGCACTATTGCCATTTCTTTGGCATATCATAAAACGTCGAAAAAAGGATCTAAGAACATCCTACCATGTAAACTTAGAAGACAAACGTCGCAATTTTTGTTAAACCCTGATAGCAAGAAGCTTATTCGTCCAACCGTAAACGCAGTTATTGTACATCCATTTACCATATTCACCACTGCAATAAAATTCCATTCTATTCCCGTAGTCACTTCTCTATCCAATCAAAATTATCCGTTCAACGAACAAATCAATCGGGTCCCGAACATCCACTAATTCGGCGCCGTGTGTCAGCTGAGTGTATTGTGATTATTTCAACGTGTAGGCCAACGACAGAAAGGAAAACGAAAAAAATAGACAATTTTTCATTTTAAATTTTTATTTGGTTGCAAATAATTCATGAAAAGTGGAATGTATAATAATTTCTAAATTTAAAAATTTCAACAATCATATCACTTTTAGAGTCTCACAATTACAACGATATAATAAAAACTAAACACGAATTTAATTAACTTGTCCAAAAGACTTTTAACTTCACCAGTGTGGTCTAAGCGCACATGTTTTCTTAGCTCTATGTTGACCCAATGAACAACTTCCTCATACATCACTTTAACATCGGACGCCATCTGGAACCATCATTTTATATGCAAGAAACAGGTATTTGGGGGGTAGTTCGCAATTTTACGTTTAGGGGAAAATGTTTAACTAGAGGGCAGCTAAAAAAAAATACTAATGGCTGAGTTCACAAACCATTTAGCGCTTCGTTAAGTCCACTAACACTCCAATAAACAAAAAATGTGTTTCACAAAACTTTAGCGATCGCTAAATCTCTAGCTAACTTAGCTACCCGATTTTGGCCAGTTAAATATTTAGCGGACTGTTAGTGAGATTTGTCATTGCCAGATGAATTATGTTTTGTTTTTTCGATTTATATTATCGTAATTAGACAATAATTTTATTTATTATCAAATATGTAAACCATTATGAATAAACTAGTAATATACAAATTACGAAATACATAGTTAAACAAATATAATTATATTAATAAACGAAATATCCATAATCTAAATATCAATAAATCTATAAAATTAAACAAAAATAATTAAATTTTACAAAAAAAAAAATAAATAATGAATACAGTTGTCATCACAGAGAGTCGAATTGCGAATCTTGTAATCCGGAATTATTTACCATCTCTAACCAATACCACGAAGTTACATGAATTGCGCATAATTTAAGTTCAATACAACTTATAAGCAGGGCATAGACGATCCATTAACAGCGACGTTCAATTCACATCGTTTTTGTTATCCATTTAAAATGATCTCTCAATTTGCACATACACAGCTCGTTTTTGATATCAGTTTTAATCGACATCGCCATGACACCTTTAATTCTTGACCGCATGACAATGCAAAAAAAAAAATGAAACACGATTATGTCGAGCCCATACACTATCAGTTTTGGAATGAACAACAAGAAACGACGTTCAAAAATCAGGCTCATCCTGATTTCAATCGGTTTATGTAAAACCGTCCATTTTAACCACTATCAGTTAAAATTGATGAGAGAAATAAACGTCGTGTTTAATGGATCGTCTATGGCCCGCAATAGAGGGAATAAACCATTTTTCTTTCGTTCAAATGAGAATGAGAATAAGAATGTAATTTAACGAAGAATAGTTAGCAAAATGAGAAAAATGGTTTGTGAAACAAATGTCGTATTTAGCAATGGAGGTATTATATATGGAGACTGCCTAACAAACCAAAAAAGTATCATCTCGTGCTTACTGTGACGTATATGCCGACTTAAGGCAGTAGAATTTTGCATTAACAGTTACATGAAAAACTTATTCATGTTAAACATTTATAACTTCGCTACTGAACAATTCTCTCTCGTAACTGGTTTTTATTTATTATTTTGAGTAAAAGGAGGGTGCGAGGTAAAGGCAGGTATATGATACACAAAATTTGTATGTAATTGATATGAAAAGGCTGGGGACTGTATTTAGCGCTCGCTAAACTTAACAGCCTTTTAACTAACGGCTTGTTAAGCGATTCTTTGTGAAACCGACCGAAATATCTTTTATTTTTTCGGGGACTACAACATATCCAAAAATTATCAAAATCTGGGGCGAACAGCAAAGGGGGTTTCCTTGTAAGTATCAAATTTCTATTTATATCGATATTTTTTTATTCAATATAAATGTGGCCTTAAATGTTTGGCTATTATATCTAAATAATTATGCTTTACCCACCGCTTGAGAACCACCGAAAATGTATTTTTCGTCTATTCATATAAGGCGCTAATAGTATTAAAACGGTGTAATACTATTTTTGCTGTGATAAAATACATATTTAAGTGTTGTTTTCTGCCCTTATCTCAAAAAGCAAGAAATGTCACTTATACCCTTTTTGCACCAACCCCTTCACCGCCTATTCAATAATTTTGGGCGTTATTTTTATTGTTGACTAGCATAAAAAGAATTTAGTCTAAAATTAAGGTTTATTAAAAATCACATTTTAATGCGAATAAACCAAATTAAAATAACATTCATAAACTTTGAAAGAGAATAACAATATGCAAAATTGATTTAAACATTAAACAATTAAATTTATTTTTCTAACTTCATTTAGTCATTTATTAACTTAAATTAAATGTTATTAAATTTTGCCAGGAAATTGGTGAATGTTAATATATAGGTACATAAGTCGATCAAACCCAGTGTTAGTAATTGTGTTATTGTGAAAATAAACACTAATGAATATGCAAGCAATTCTATAAAATATACACACTGGCGATTTCGATTATAATTTGACTCATAACCAGATAAATCTTGAAGATGAAAATTACAAATGCGCTCTTCTTTCAATTTGTTTTCCATCTCAACAATAGACAAACTTTCTGGCATGGCCATGATCGTGCATGCGTTTGCATGCATTCATGTATTATTATAATTATTAAGTAATTGCACTGATTGTAAATTTAGCGTTAAATAGGATTAAATTATAAGTTGTCTCCATCCTTAATAATAAATTGGCAAAGAACTTGTTTTTTTGCAAGTATGCACGCAAAGCAATTGGCTGCCGTATCGACACCTATGAGATTATATCCTGCAATATATTACTTCACAATTATTACCATAACATATTCATATGTGATAAAAATATAACTTTTGTTCTTGTTTATAAATACATTATATCGAATTTACTCTATGATTAAGTATAAATTCGAGTTAGTGTAACAAATGGCTGTAGCTCTTGTGATAGAATTTCGTAAGCACCATTGCGTTTTCAATACTAATACAGTAATCCCCCTTTTAACTCGGTACTCTTATAACGCGATTTCATATTACGCGATTTTATGTCCCTCGTATAACACGTGTTTTTCCTAGGGTTTGCAATCCCGTGTTATATTTTCAATCCCGGGATTTCGGGATTACATTATCCGAATCCCGGGATCCCGGTATTAGAATTTGACTTTTATCATAGTTGAAATTGCATAATAAAAGTGAAAAAATAAATAAAAATTGGTTTAATATTATTATTTATTGAAACAAAACAAAACTTAATTCATCATAATAACAAATTTAAAAATACTACATAATGAAATTAAAAAAAAATTCTTTATTTCTTGTGTTTCTTTAAATAGGCTTTCAAAAAACACAGCTCGTCCAGCGTTTCATCGTTCAAATGACTTCTTATTTGCGGGCATTTCTTATTACAAATTATTTCCAGTGTAAAAAACTTCGCAAATTTTCTTACGCGTGCCCGATTTTTAATAAAAAATATATTGTAAAAGATGTGAAATAATAGTAATTATATCTTGACTAGGTCATAAATTAATTTCTTGGAACATTTTGCTGAGAAAAAAAAAGCACAAAAAAAATCTAAGTAGGTAGGTACATATTTCATAAAAAAAGTAAACTTTCTCAAAAGTTAAATTAAATTCTTAAAAAATTTTGATGAGAAAAAAAATTTCAATCCCGAAATCTCGGGAATTCCGGAATCTCGGGGCTGCAAACCCTAGTTTTTCCCCATATAACGCGGGGATTTACCGCATATTTCGGTACTGTGAAATTTATAATGATTTGTACAGTTCATAATTGATTTCGCGTACCTTTGCACATTATTGAAATTAACATAATTTTATTTGAAATTAACTGTTTTTTTTAGTCACTTATAAGTTATTTAAAATGTTCTTAGTTTGATTCTAATAAAACGCACATATATCGTTAATAACATAGTTTTTGCTTAATATTCGATTTAAACCCCCTTTAACGAGAAAAGTTAAAGTCATACGGGCGCGTTATACGAGAATACTCCTACAACGCGTTTTCCTATGACGCGGAACCAATCCACAGTCTTAAGGGGGGGGGGGGGGGATTACTGTACGATGATACGATTCTCTGCTAACATTGCTTTATTTTCAACGGTGCATCCGCTACTTTACCGTTGCAGTAGTAGTAGTAGTATAAACAGTAGCATGTTTATAAATTAATATACATATTCCATAATATGCATAGCTGTATATTCATTCCATGGCAACTTTTTGTTAGGTTTCACTAAAAGTATTAGGAAATGTTAGGGTTACGGGCATTTGTTAAAGAAAGATAATGGTATGCTGTTATATAAATAAAAAATGCACAATATTAAATAATTGTAAAAATATAAACATAAGTAATGATGTCCTTCTAGCTGAGGCTGAACTTTTCCATATTTCATTAAAAGCCCCTTCTTTTTCATTGTTATTAGGGTTGGACTTTTGTTTTTCTGCTTGAATCTTACAATTATCATCGCACTCGGTTGAATCACAAATATCACATAAATTGATGTGGAATGTTGGCAAATAAAACATTCTAGCCTGTCGAGCTGAAATATATATAATATAAACAAAATTTATTTATACATGTTACATATTTATAAAATAGTATGGTATTAGCATATATATAAATAAAAGGAGGCAGAGTACAGAACTCTTCATGTTAAACAAGTTTGGTGAATCGTCTGTCCATAATAACATACAAATTCAATAGGTCATTTTTAGGTTTACTATCTATTCTAAATTTAAAATCATTTCGCTTATTAATTTTATATATTTCTTTAGGCAAGGTGATCATTCTGTGGTAAACTTGTTTAAAACGGCCTAAAAGTGTTCATGGGCAAAATTCCCAGTTATAGCTTAATTTTTGTGTACACCTTTGTTAAAGTGCTCTTAAAAATCGTGTCAAAAGTACCCGCCGGTTTTGTGCCGGTATTTTCTGGTAATCAAGGTCCAAGTTAGGAAAAACGGGTTTTCGCGAAAATCTCGCTTTTTATAGACGGTAGGCCGATGTAGGTTATTACAAAATCATATCTCGAAATTCCCCACAAAAATCTTCTATATATTGTTTTGTACGATCAATTCTTTTCGCTATAGAAATTATATTTGTTCAAAAAAGTTCCACGTACAAATATGTGGTGCTTTGGGGTCTAATAGCTGAACTACACTGGATTAGATTCTAGTCGAATCCAAACCGATCCTATCTTTTTTCATTATACTTTTCGATCTCTATGAAAAATATATTTCGCCAACATTCGAACTCAAAGGAACCCTTGAGCGTAGGTATGACTCAAAATACAACCGTTTTCAGGTGTCTGAACAATTTTGTTTAAGGTGAATACCAAACAACTTAGCACTGGTTCAAAAGACGCGTGGAGATTAGCGCGAAGAAAGAGAAGAACGAAAAGAATAATTTAACCGACGCCAGGTAAAATCAGTTTTTATCATCGTAACAGGTGATCAAAACTAAATTTAATGTAGACACATAAAACAAGTATTAATCCGTTTCTCCAAGAAAACGTGTGCGAAGCGCTGGCAAAGAAATGATGTCTTAATTTTTGAGACGTACAAGGTCAGGTTGATACTGCGGCAATATAGAATAAATAATATAAAAAAAGGAAAAACAATAAAAATAATTGTATTAATTTACAACAGAATGGTTGGGGTTACACTAAAAAATTTGGCTTACATGTATCGTAGTAATCATATATTACAACAGATGCAGGTTTCAGGTTTGCAATTTTATATGTTCGATGAGCATTTAATGTTGGACAAAATTCTGTTCGATTTAAGTAGATAAAATAAATTATAACAACTGTATTGTCATTTTTTGTTTCAACTTTTCGGACATTAGTAGATGCTTCAACTGATTGTAACTTGTCCATATCAACTGTAAATCCACTGGGGAAACTAACTTCCATTATAGCCATGTTAGATTCGTTAACCCCACCATCTGCAATAAAACTGAAACACATAATTATATATTAGTTAACTTTACAAACTAGTAAATTCATTCAAATTTACGATATATGAGTGTTATTTACGAAGGTTCGTCATCGTCAACAACACAGTTTATTCCCGAAAATTACCCTAAAAATAGTTCATCACAGAATAACGTTTTCATTTACAACTTATTACAGCTATAATTTTTGGGGGAATTTTAATTTAATAAGGAAGCCCAACAAACATTTTTATTCGCCGTAAATGATTTAATACTTAATTAAAAACAATGAAATGCATATAATAGTTTTATTTCGAAAATTAATTGTTCCTGAGCTATTACTAATTAAAGATTAATTAAATTCAGTTTTATAACTTGTATGATGTTTGATGTTTCCAGTATTTTCTCCCATGTATGGAAAGCCCATGGTATTTGCATTCACAATATTAGCTACGTTTATGTAGAGTGAAAATGCTAGATAAAACTGATACCGTATTGTAGAAATCCTACTTCTGCAACGATTTATGCCGATGAGTTGAA
>JANTOP010026193.1:0-12380 GCA_027564815.1 Symmerus nobilis | reverse complement strand
GCTGAATACTACCAAAAATTATAAAAATCGGTTGAATAATAACGATTTTAGCCATTTGGGTTGCATGTCTCCTTAAGTAAAAAAAATGTTTCTTTTTATTTGAATACTACTTGATTAGATGTAATTGTAGGCCGAACGCATATTTACGGAACTTGCTGCTGTTTCATTGTACTGTATTTCCGATAGTGGCGTCACTAATTAATTAGCAAGGGTATGATAAACTGTTTATAATAAAACAAAAATAGTAGTATAGATCTACTCGTATAGGACATCCACACACACGCTTGTAGTATAGGAATACTGTTCATATACCCATATAAAATTGCTATAAATTTTTAGTATCTAATAACTTAATTCTACGACCATATACACACAGCTTACTTGGTACCCCAAGCCAACTGAATTACATGAGCTATTTCATCAGCTATTTTTCTGCACAATATTCGAAAAGAATGGAAGTATCACGTAGAAGTCGACAAATTTGTGGTTTAAATTACTTCCAACTACGTATTTTAAATAAGGAATATAAGCGTTTTATAAGTTTCGAGAAGAATGAGAAATGTAAAGAAAACAAGTAAACTCTTTGAACAAATTGTGCTCAAGTCTCATACTTGTACCTATTCAATATTACAAAAGAACACTGTATCAACAATGCATCAATAACGTTACCCTTGTTTCTCTTGTTTAGTGTTTTTACAAATTTAATGATTATAAATATAAAATTATGTGGTAAAACATTTTTTATATTTTCCATTTGAGAACTTACCATTTTTTGCTTGCTGTATTGTTTTCTTTTCATTTTTATATTTAACACTAATAATCTTGCTAATAATATTTCATTGCACGCAAATTCTTTCCACTAGGATGATCTCTCTATGTTTATATAGGTTTATAAAACATATGAAAATAAAATATGGAATAAAATGTTCGGTAATGGAGCACCATTGGAGTATAGATTCGTTTTTCTTGTATAATATATGTGAGCATAAGACAATATAATTTAAGTCGATAACGTACGACAACATCTTAAAATTTCTTTGGTGTTGTAAGATATTAGAGGTAACGATGAGGTATTAATTCTCTTTTCCTAATTTACGTATCATTAAACGCGTTGTGAAATAAATAAATGCTAAAATAAAATAAATACGTAAATAAAAAAAAAATTCCATATCGCAATGTATTAGACACCTGCACAAGAAATTTCAAAAGTTCAAATTAAATTTTAATATAAATTACTTGCCATAATAACTATTAACTCTCCAAAATAACTATACGAACATTAATTGAATAGCTTTCGATCAAATTTTTGATATAACAAATTGTACAATTGTTAGTATACCAATTTACAATGAAAGAAATGAACAAACAACTCTGTTTGTATCATTTCCCAGATGCGGGGTCGCTACTCAATTTTAGCTCACATGCAGCTAAATTTAAAATTACAATTGCCAGCGCACCTGCTATATTTATTAATATCCAATACAAGAAGGAGTATAACTGCTACAATGCCTTTTTACAACATTCCCTCACACTTTATTGATGAACGTGAATCTAGCAGTGTAGCCATTGTGGGTTATGTATGTGGGAATGAGGATTTTAGAGAAAATGAGTAAGCAAGAAAATCACTGTACAGAAAGATTAATTCTAAACAATTAAATATAGAATAAGTAAGCTATTATAAAATTCAAAAAATATATAAAAGGAGAGAAATAATTAGAATAATTTAGTCTTAATAAAGATCTCAGTAGGAAACAACCCTCTTTAAATAAGAGAATCCTACATGTATGTATGTAATACTGTACGCACATATGATTGCACAAGTGGAAAATTCTAAAATACATAGACAAATACTCGTGACGAAACGTTTGCCGGTCTCTGCATTAGACCCTTAGAGCAAGATATTCGAGTAATTTAGAGTGCTTGAACTAGTATATAATATCATTATTGTAGCTGTAATTGCATTAATAATGCAAAATTGATACTTGGGTGGTATATTGGTTATATGAGCATTGTTATATTGGTTATATGGGTGGATCACCATATTAATATTAGTTGAATATATCGCTGTTTTATTAATTTCACCCTTCACCTTTTTAATCAAATTAAATTCAAATGATAATGATATCGATTGGTTTTATTAATTTATTATGAATTCTTTTTTTCACTGATTGACTTATTGTGTTACGCTGACATTTTTCAGTAACGTCTTATTGTCTCTGCTGTAATCCTCCAAATATTGGTATTCCGAAATAATAGCACAATCTTTTAATATTGGTTGCCATATTACTCACAGAGAAAAATATTAGAATTCAGAAAATCGATCAAATGAAACATAGGGATTAACATAACCAATTTGATATCAATTTTATGTTAAATCATACCCAATTAATATGGGCATTAATATGCTTTGTTCATAACAACTTCTATTTCATTTAATTTCCAGAAAGCAGGTACATACTCTTTTTTGATCATAAGACGGGATTTATAAGATTACTCTTTCTTACATCATTCACGGATATTCTTCTTTTGAGACTCACGAAAAAACTTTCGCTGAATTCATGGTAGGGGTTCAAACAGATTTTCGACATTTCTAATTCTCTTAAATAATATAACAGAAAAAAAAATACAGTAAAAATTAATCTACGAATCCATCCCATTGGCGTTTCATAGTTCGCGCGTTCACACTCGTCAAATGTTTGGAGCTTATTTAATATCAATTGAAGCTTTTAATTTATACTGACATTTTGTATAGATTTTTCCTGGTTTAAATTATTAGCCGCTACTTGAGCCTAAGTATCTCTTCTGATCCCAAATTCAATTTGTGGATTCCAGATGCTTTTCGCTAACCATTGAGAGTTTATTTTATATGTCGGTATGTTATTTATATGTCGGTTCCTGGTTATATTAGGCCTTTTGGCACTTATATTTTTATTTTTTATTTATTGTAATTCAACAGCAACACTGCACTCGTGGTATTTGGCTGGGTAGTTTTGACCATATTTTATGCACTTAGCTATACAGGTTTGGCTTGGAATACATTGTATATATTGATAGTTAGCCATATTTCCTTTATTCCTTACTCGAGCTTCTTCCGTATTTTGGCTGTTAGATTTTCTCGGCTGTTTCTGGATCTTTCAGTACTGGTTTTCGCCATGTTTCTCTACACTTTATATTTAATTTATATCCTTTAATTTTTAATTTTCGTTTTAATTTTAATTTTCTCATTGATAATATTATTATTATAGAATATAGATCATCAAACCTGAATATCGCAACTTCAGCATGTTGCGTTTGTGACGCTGTATTCTTTTTAAATTAGCATATAAAAATATTTTTAATTTTATTCTATCAATTGAATGCAGGCAGTAAAGAATTTAACATACAATTTTCTGCAAAAAGTGTAGTTATTTTTAGTTTTTGTAATTTATTACTTGTTTGCCATTATTTTATTTATTCCAATGAACTTTTCACGCACCCCAAAGTAATTTGAATAAAACCAGAAATGCAATAATTAGGATTACCATTATGATATCGAATATTAAATTTAATTGTTGATTTGTATAAGGAAAAATTTGAGGAGAGTAGATTTGGTTATCGAGCAAGAAACTCGCAAATAGTTTTAATAATAGTTTGTTGGTGAAGATTATAAAATTATTTAAATTGCATAAGAAAATTTGCAAATAATTTTGTATTGGAGATTTTTTTTTTTAATTTGAGTGGTGAATCAGAGATACATTTAATCTAATTTTTTTTTCTTCTTTAAAAATTAAAAACTATTAATTTGGTCCTCCGAATACGGGAGAAAAAAAAATATTAGTATTAAAATAGTAAATATTAGCGCAAGTTTTGACGCTGATAATTCGTTGGATAAGTTTGTTGCATCGGGAAGATTTGGTCGTTGGCATCAGCAATTACTAGTTTTCATCTGTACCACCATTTTAATCGGCATCATCATTCTAATTTACTCAGGAAAAAAGGTTTTTTTCATCGAACGGTAGTTTTATTGAAATTAAAATTGTAATGGATTTTCTATCTACCGAGTCGTGTAGTAGTTGTAATTATATTAATTTTTTTTTAGTTCCGCTTTTATAAATTTATTTTCTTTGTTCGAATAAATATAATAGAAGAGATTCTTCGAAGTTTAGTTTTCTTATGGAATTTTGATAGCCGGGCAAGTACTTTAATACATGCCGGAATCCAGTAACGAAATAAATGTTACTAGCGCGAAAGGATTCGCGGTAGTAAAATAAGAAAAAATAAACTTCCAGGAACTCCCTCTGCGTGGCCACATTAGTTTGAAAGTAAAATTTTTTTTTGAATATTTAATTTAATAAAATGCATAAAATTGTAATTTTATTCTAATTATTTTAAGCGTGCGAAGAAAACTTTTCAAGACAGCCCACCCACTGTACCTGGCTCCCTCTATCTGCATATCTTTTTTTGAAGATACAGAGGGTGCAGCGTAAGGTACGCTACAAGATCAGTAAAAAGCTGCCAAATGCACAGTCAAGAAAGTGGACAACCTCAAAACATTTAGATTGTCATAAATGGCAATTAAGGCTAATTCAGTTAACCAACATCAAATGTAGCTGAACTGCCCCGAATCCAAATGTGCCACTACTAGAAAATCGAATGAGAGCGTTTAAATTCACCAAGAAGTCGAAACGTTATACAGTGTCAAAACTGCCAAGAACTTGGTCATGTGGAATTCAATTACCTCAACTCATATCGTTGTGTGAAGTGCAAAAATAATCACCAAAGAGGGGAACGTAATAGAATCGCATTAATGGAACAAGCTAAAACAGAAGGAACATCCCTTGATAATAATGTAGCTTGTGTAAACTGTGGAAACTCGGGATATATTACAGATCGTGCTCATATTATAAGCGTCAAATTCTCCATCTTAAAAAAGGCGTGAAGACTCCAGAGTTCAAACGGCACAAAAGATAAGCAGCTTCAGGGACAAAGTTACACCAAATATTTCATACAAGGAAATGGTCAACGGTGGAAATTTAATATAAAAATTCGTTTCGTAAAAAAATATTGATTCGCAAGTGCAATTTTAACTTCGAAATTCAATTCAAAAGTTTAAAAAAGAAACGGAAATCGCAATAGAATTTAAGAATTTTGGGTAAGGAGGATTAAGATATTAGTCTAAATTGAATTTTAGGAAATTTGCGGCTCTACTATATTTATTTGAAACTTAAATTATTAAATAAAATTTCTTTGGTTCGGTTGGGAGATTCCGATCCGATTCCGAAATTTTCAGCATAATTAACAAGTTCGGTCGTGTTTTAAATCTTAAAAATTAATTAAATATTATTAAATAAAATCGGGCATAATTTAAAATCCAGCGAGTTTTTATTAAAAGTAAAATTTGGAACCGGTTCCGCTTTCTAAGTGAATTTCATTAAAAACCCCCAACTTATCATTCATTTTTTTAGATCATCGTGTCCGAATTTGAACTGACCATCGTTGGGATTTTTAATTATCGGTAAGTCGATTTTATATTTATTATTATATTTGACTAAATATTTTAATTTCGGGGATTGAACCTTGATTGATTTATGTCACCTTTTTATAAGAGTATAGAATTTTGGATCCTTCTAGAGTAGAGGTGGGCAAACTATGACCTGCGGGCCGCTTGCTGCCTGATCTAACGATTTAATTGTCCCGCGGATCCATCTGCTAACTCGATATAATATTTTTGTAAAATGAACAACGTTGTTTGTAATACTAAACATAAGAACCTATGTTTCTAGGTTCTAGGTTCTAGGTTTCGTAGAAATTACATATTTCCTAGATATCAGTAAAAAGCAAGTTCATCAAGAAAATTCAAGATTGAGTCAGTTATACATTTTTTATTTCCATTTATAATTAATTAAAAATTAGAAATATGGAAAATGATCAACTAACCGGGAATGAAAATGCAGCCAAATTAGATGAACTTTTCTTAATTAATAAAATATGGAATTGAAATATCTGACAATTTACAAACAGATTAATAACTGGGAAATAATTAATTGAATTTTGCCGAAACTTTTCTCAGAACTTCTTAATTTTTCCATTAATTTCCCGACTCATTTTCTCCTTAATTTTTCATAGCTCTTTTCCATTGTTTTTATAAAGAAAAATGGATTGCGATATTCCGGAATATCAAAACTTATACATCAAGTATATTGATTCTCTAGTTGATGTTGAGAATTTCGAATTTTAGCTGAACAGTTCCGAAATTGAAACCTATGCAGAAAAGGGCACGATAGCAAAAAAATTAGGATGAAAAAATTACATAAGCTGAGTTGATGAGAAAAGAAGAACTCACCTGGAACAAATAACTTGAGCTATATGGCAATCCAAGTGCCTTGATTGCGGCATGGAAACGTATTGCTAGTGGTATGCGATGGCATGATGTACCAGATGTGGTACAACAAGTATAAGAATTGTATTTCTGGAATTTTTTCTTTCTAATTCATTTTGCATTGCGTTATAAAAATTGTTCCAGCAATGCAAGTCCGTGTTGAACAGTTTACGTGATGGGTTGCAGCAACCAATATCTGGTAGAAAATCTGGTGATAGCGGAGAAGATGACTTAGACGATGACGCAGATGATACTACTGGCTTTTCAAAGATGCATTGTCGTTTCTCGCACCAACAACATTGCAACATCCAAGAAAAACAACAACACTTGGTTTAGCAACAAGTAATTCAAAGGATTATTTAGATGATTCTTTTGAGTCAAGACCAGAAACCACTTCAAAGTATGGATATGTGGGTCATATTATATTTAAATTAAAAATATAATTTTTTTCATTTTTTTATAGATGAAGAAAATTGAAAAGAAAAATCATATCACTGAACCAGTTTCAATCATCTCTTCAGCCATAAATCAACTGGTTAATGTTGCTACATAGCAACATGCTGAAGCTGCCGTTTTGCCAGAAGTTCCTATATTAAAGAATGAAAACATTTGGAGATTGTTAGAATCTCTGTATGAAAATATGGAGCAGGCCGACATTAATGAAATTAACCAAAGGGTCATAAACTTGTCTTACGAAAAATTGAATCCCAAAAAATAATCACCAAAAACTTAAATCAGCTAAAACTTCTGTGGTAAAATTTTGATTTAAAGGTGACTGAGTGAAGTGATATCGTGGAAACTTGTTTTCATCGCTGCCTCTTGACACTATTTCACATTCACATTCTCACAATGCGCGAATAATTTCATCGTGAATTCGAAAAGTTAAAAACAAGTTTGATCGTTTGAAGAATTATCACAAACGATCATCATCATTCGAATTCATGTTATCTAACGAGTAAGTGAATTGCTGCGGAACCGGTTTAAAACAATTTTATTTTACTACAAATTTTAGGCTCAATGCAAAATAGAATATTGTGCACTGTTTCTTGTTTATAAGCCAAAATGCGATTGATCAACATTATTTGATTTTATATAATCATTTTTTAATTATTTATTAATGTTTTATTAATATTGGACTTTTCATTAGAAGATAATTCAAATACGTGTTTATCAGTACCAGTAATTGTTCGTATTTTATTTATTCATCAATATCTATATTTTTTCGATTCATAGTTCACATTTTTATCTCACACATTTTTATCACATTATTTCTAATAGTTAAAACATTTATGCTTCGAATTTATTTATTGTACTGCGAAGAAAAGAACGCTTAGCCGGAACCGATGTCATATGTCATAGTCTGCACAACTCATGTGCCTCATAAATTAGTGGTGGTACTATAGATGATGTACTTAAAGCCATTCAGGATCTCAAGTCTGATCTGATCAAAATCAACCTCATTAACAATAAATTCGATGAACAACAATACATTACAGTCAATTTTGATAGTAAAATCGCAGAGCTCCAAACTGATGGAAATCACCAAATAGTTGCGCTTAGTGAGGATTTTAATAGGAAACTAACTGACTTAGAAGATACGATGGATTTACGCCTGGATTCACTAGATATTAGAACGTGTGGCAATGATACACTTCTGATTACTGGTAATCCCCTTTGCTGTGAATGAAGATATAAGTTTAATTCCTCAGCCTGAATGCAATAGTATTCGTGCGGATTCTGTCAGTATCGTCAGTTCTTTTCGTCTTCGTAAACCATCGAAAATTCCAGGCAGCGGAAATTTCTCGCCAATTCTAATAAAATTTTCATCGGTAGAGATACGTCGGAAATTTTTCAAATTGTATCTGGATAAGAGCAACCTTAAGCTAAGCGATATTAGTTTTCAGGCTAACTCCAGAATTTTCATTAATGATAACTTAACTCAAAGGGATCGATTCATATACTCCATAGCTCGAAAGCTAGCTACAGATAAAAAAAATTCAACGCGTATTCTTATAAATATAACGGACTAGTTCATATTCAGCGATTCCATGATAATAAGGCAATCTACATTACGTCTAGTATGGGTCTTATAGCTCTCAATTCTGAAACTGGAACTAACAACATTAGACCGCGTAGGGACTGATTACCATACATGATTATTTATTGTTTTGGTATGTAATATTTTTATTTTTGCTTATTCCTTCATTATAAATTTAGTTATTATTATTAACTGTAGTTCTGACTTCTATATATGGTTTTCTTACTTTGATTTTTTATAATTCTGTTTTTTTATATTTTACTTGTAAATGTACTGCCGATCTCCAAACTAATATTGTAGTGCTTACAATCATGCAAGTCTGGCTCCTCCCCCGAAAGAGCTCACGCGGAGTAACCCATGAACCAAATTAACGGTTCATCTAATCCTACAAATAACAACTCTAATTTCTGCCTGCCTAACGTTCTTATAAAATCTAACTGTAGTAAAAGTTTTCAGGGCCATAATTTTTACCACATTAATGCTGGTAGCTTATTTCCTAAAATTGATCAGTTTGAAGATTTTATATAAAACTAATGTTCATATTATTGCCGTATCCGATACTTGGTTCAAAAGTCAGCATTCGACTAAAGCGATTGAAGCGACAACGGAGGAGCGGTCCGTCTTCCATCAATCTTGGTACCGAATATTAATTTGTTGAATTTCCTATATCCAAAATTCTCAACGCCGCCATTTACAAAGCTCTTAATGTTAATGAAATTCATATTTTAAACGATTGCCTAGATAACTACTCAGCCCTTTATGACGATATAATTTTGATAAAAATTATTACATTTTCCATTTATACTGTTACAATAGTTTGAAAAAGCAACTTCTACTGTAAACAAAATTAAATATATAAGTAATATACATAGTAAAAATATGAAAATATGAAATAAATAAAATATGATTGTAAAACGCAAAACTCTAAGTCTACTAAGGTTCGAAAACTTAATCAAATCAATGTTAATAATCTAATAAATGACGGAGCATCATTACCTTGGGACCAATTGAATGACTTAGTTGATAATACGGTCTAATTAGTTATTGGTTTCATATTCGAATTATTAGATTGTCATGCCCATGTCATGATTGTCATGAAGTCATGCCATGATTGTCATTAGATAATACCCATCCGTAAACGATTATCAATTAACTCGCCGAATTTGTGGTTTAAAAATGAAATACGACGAGAAATCGCTGAAAGCGATATTATGTCCCAAATATAGACAAAAATATACAATTATACAAAATTGCATTGTATGTACATTGTACAACATATGCATGATACTAACGGTATGTATGCATTTATGTGTTGTGGCGAAAATCAAATACCAAATTAGCGGCGGAAATGATTGATAATAAAATAATTCAATTTTATTATCAATTCTTTAGAATATAGTAATGCTGGGTAAGACATTTAATTTTTTTTTTATACATGTGTACTTCCCGCAAAGTCTAAACTAAAGTCATTTGAATAACAAATGACTTTAGCTAAATTTTCCCTTTCCTCTTCTCAATTTTTAACCATCATCAATAAAGGAGGGAATAGCCAATACCTATCTTTCTATTGGCTGTTCCCCCAAATTGATATGAATCCTACTTTTTCCGAATTCCCATCCACAAAATTTAGTGATCCCAAAATCGTATATAAAAAATTGGTTGACCACCAGTCAAGGCTTTTTGTAATTTTTCTCTAAAGTGTTTAATTTTGAAGTAGTGATTGGATTCTCTCGAATTGTTAGCAGTGAACTTGGCCTTATTTCTTGAAAATAACAAGCCTGAAATATCAACTCCTCTGGTGAGACTGCCAGAGGTTTTCAGGAATTGTAATGCTAATCTAAAAGTATTATCAGTCATCTCGCGCTATCCAGGAACGGTGCATGATGCTGCAATATGGCAGGTATCGCGTGATAATACTAACATGCAAATGATTTGGGAATCTGGTGAAATAAATAAAATCTGGCTCTTAGATAAAACATTTCTCTGGTTAATCAATTTAATAAATTTATTTACTGGCTGTTAGGAGATTCTGGATACCCCCTACAATGACTCCGTTTGTACAGCCTAGTCCTCCGAACCAAATAAAATTCAACAGAATGCACATGTTAACAATAAACTGTATAGAACGCTGCAATGGGCATATTAAACAGATATTTCGTTGCCTGTTTGCACTCTAAGAAATTTTAGTAAATTTCAACAAATATTGTAGTAAATTTTTTGACCTGAATTCAACAGCCAGTTAAATTTTACTACAATTATTGTAGTAAATGGAAATTTATAATGCTAAAATTAAACAATGTTTAATACTCATTAATTTATAGGAGTAAAATTAATTATTTTTTTAGTTTTAAACAAATGAAATGAAATATCCTTAGAAATTGTTGAAAATAAAACGAGCATTGCGTTAGTTCAGTTTTGGTGAATAAACAAGACAAACGTGTTAAAATATTTATCTGTTATCGCTTGCTATAACTATTTGCCCTTAAAATCAAATGTAAGTAATTATTTATATAAACAGTTCTATGTATGTTAAATATTTATGAAACATATATGAAGGATTGTTTTTCATTACAAAGAAAGTTTCTGAACAACAGTGAAAACTATCCGGCGCTGGCCGAAATTCAAAAGCAGTGGTCACATTTGTTCAACAGAAACTGTTTATTTCAACATTTCGCTATACTTATTATAACAGATGAAAATAGACTAAATTCGACGATATTTGATAATGAAAAACAAGCAATTATTGATTATTTTCTTAATTCAAAGGTAGAGAAAATTAAAATTATTTTTAAGAAAGACCAGGCGATTTCGGAATTTTAAATGCAATATGTACATTGTACATATTTTGATATAGCATTTTCTTGTATGGAAATGGGATATCACATATCAGTCTAATAATAAAGAGAATTAAATGAAACAAACATACTTGCATGTTGTTGTTTTTTATCGTTGAATTAAATATGGGTCAGCGGATTTTAGTCGATCCATATTTACAAAAAGAAGTAGGAGATCGTCTTTTTTGCCGGGTCGGACGATCCCAGGAAAACTTACCTCTTGGAGTCTATATTTAATCATCGCGTCGGTCGGTCGAGGAAAAAGCAATTAAAAGTAGTTAGTTGGTTTTTAAATATCGAGTTCTGAGTCGGTTTTTTTAAGCATCGAGTTCTAAGTTGATTTTTCTAAGAGTTTTCTAAGAATGTTGGTTTTCAAGTATCGAGTGTTGAGTTGGTTTTCAAGCAAGTTAAAGTATGAAAAAAAAGGTATCGGGTCTAATTTTTTGTCGGTCAATCGGTCTTGAATAAAACGTCGTGTGTTGAATAAGATAGCCAAATTATCGTGTTAAAGAAAAATATTAAGAAAATAGAAAATATATTGAATCGAGTGAATAAATGGAATAAAAAAGCCAAATTACCAGATAATTGATAATTCGATAAGCCACTGTGAAATAAATTATAGGAATTAAATAAAGGTTAAATAAGATTCCCAGGTGGTTTTCTTTTCATTATTCTGTTTAATAAAAATATATCCCACAACAACTGGCGACCCTGGCAGGACGAGCCGGGGGAAGGACATCGAAAACAGTCCGGAAAATTTAATTGTAAAACATTTAGATTAAATCATTGTCAGGACGAGCCGGGCAGGCACCGAAAAAATTTTTTCTTTATCATTAAAGTAACAGGACGGACATTCCAGGGGATTTCCGATTACATTGACGAGTGGTATCCGATACTATAGTTCGCCCTAATACTGATTTCATTGGTAGGTTTCCTTGATCGGATTAAAGGGTAAGTTTTTTGTTGTTTTTGTCGTACCCTAATTACGTGGCGGTGCTGAGGTAACGTTCCCCTGATTTCTTTTTCATTAATAGTACAACAGGTTCACCCAACCAGGACGATTCGAACAAGTACGAACAATTGGAAAATAAGGAAAAATAATTTTGGAAATTTGGAATAAAAATTTTACGGGGGGGGGGGGGGGGGGGGG
>JANTOP010026182.1:0-12381 GCA_027564815.1 Symmerus nobilis | reverse complement strand
CCCCCAAATTTCCTTGCCCCCCCAAGAATTTCTTGAATTGGCGCCACTGCTTTAATTCAATTCAATTCATTAAAGCTTTTGTAGTAAGCTGAATTTTTCTGAGCTTTTCAACAAAAGTTTCCTATTTCATTTTAGTTTCTTTATCGGGAGATAAAATAGATAATGAATAAAATAATAATATTTTAATTAAAAGCTTTAGATAAGCTCTTAGAAGTTTCTCAATTTCAAAGACTAGAGATAGAATACTAGACATAGAGTGCAGAAGTTCTACCATCGCATCGTGACAATTTATCTAACGTAAATTAGCTGAGGTGACTTAAGATTAGTCGTCCTCCTGTTTGTTAGAATTTTTTAGTATCAAAATGAATTCATTTTCATTAATCTTAATTAATTAACGACCAATTTAATTCATTCCATTCTGAAAATTAAATAAATTGAAATGTATCTCCCAAAGCTTTTAAGATTTTCAAGATAAAAATCAATTGAATTGGATGTTTACAATAAATTTCTAGAAAAAATACCAAGTCATTCGTTCTGTCTTAATGTATCATCGATTATCCTATTACTTTCTGGACTAACTGTACGTACGGAAAAGTTCAATATGATAAAGCGGAATTTTCCGGAATATAAAAACAATTCTAAATTCATTTTATGTTGTGTGACATTGGAATTTTTTATGTTCATTTATCCCCATTCCCATCCCTTAACAACATCGGATTGCTGTTTAAAATGCCCCGGGATTGAATTTCTGGAAGTTAAGACATGATAAAAATAACTCTCATTCACTTGGTTCGATGGTGAACATCTTTTAAAATCCAGTTTTAAATGCGAGACTTTGCTAAAAGAGAAAATTCAGAAGTTGCAACGAAAATCAATCACAGTTATTTTTCTCTTCTAGCAAATCTAACAATCCCATCTCCAACCAATTTCCAAACATAAATCAAATCGATGTTAGGATTTCTGATGAACAGACGATATAGTAGAGCAAGAAAGAAAAAAGGAACAACAACGACGACAACATATTTGTCTTTTATGTCCTTAGGGTTATCAGTGGTTTAACATAAAAATGATAAAACAAAATAAAATCCTGTAAAGGAACATATCCATTTTGTCAGCCGGCTTTTTTACGATTCCGCTGAGAGAAGATACACATAATATCCTGGGTCGATACGTCCTCACCTCTCGACCAGTTTAAATATCGAATATCATGTTCGATTTGAAAGGTTCATTGGACTACGACACCGAATTACATTATGTAAAATTTTGAATCCTTTTGGGACCAGATCCAATCCTCTATATACCAATCCCATTTTCCTACTTTTTATATATCCGATCCCAAAAGAGATTCAAATTTAAGAACAAAATCTAATTTTATTATGATTAAAATCCTTTTTTTCGATCCGCACCCCCCAGAAAACGTATCCGTGTAATATAAATTTATTAAAATCTCTCCTGACATTCAGGGAAAAGTAGATTTTCTTCGAGAATTTATAAAGCAAACGAATATGTGGGAAGAATAATTTATTCAACACCAATTCATTGGCAACCTTGGCCTATAAATACGATGATTGGAATTGGTGGATTAGTGGATGGGGGGTGGACTAAAGGAAGATTCAGGACATTATTTATATTGTTGTCATTGTATAATAATGTTTATATATCGGAGGATAAAATTCCGTTTGACAAGATTTAGGGGTGGACAAAGATGAAACGTTTAAAATTGTCCTGATTCTGGGTAGATTACGAAGATAGAATGTTATTTGTCTTGTTTTTTCCTTTTCTTTTTTTTTTGTTGAATTTTAGATCGATTTTTTTTCCTAGCTGCTACTTCCAGAATTTAAACGAAGATCAACCAAGACCGGCCAAATTAGAAAATAAATTTATTTTAATTATAAAATAATTAATGAGAGGAAAATTAAATAAAAATTGTAATTATTATGTCGGCAGGACATATAAATTTATTTATGAACTAATAAAATGTGTACGCTCATTAAAATGATATTAACCAGATATATTTATCATTAAATAGTTTTAAAAATAATTTATCGATTGGGAAAATTATATAAGAAATAAATGTCTATAAATATCTTAAATCTTCTAGATGATTTTCTTCCCAAAATTAAATCATGTCTTAAGTGGGGCAGATATCACGTCGTTTTACTATCCAATTTGACTTCACATCAATCTTTATAAAAAAATTATTATTCGACATATACTTTTGACATCAGGAATAACCTATGTCTAGCCATGATAAGCAAACAAGAAAATTCAATTATATCTGTAGACATTAGTCCGGCAGAAGATTATGTTTAAAGTCTTACAAGTTATAAGAAAATGTTCTGGGTTTCTGGGTTCGACTCGGCTCGATTTGGACTACCCGAGTATTTAGGCCATTACTGGTACTCGAAACTCTGTTCTTACACTCGCCAATTCCAAATCTTTAAAATTTAAAAAAATCCCTGATCCTGATTTTCCGAATTTTGGATGAAAGTTTAAATCTTTAAAAAAAAAATATTTGAACTTGCAATTTTCAAATACAAGATACTTAATTCCATTAAATTGAACTCCAAATTTCATTAAAAACTATTTAAAACTTCTCGTTCCTAGCAGCTGGGTTCCAAGATGAATTCCAGACACTCCCGAGATTATCGTCCGATTCTAAAAATTCTTTTTCCCTTCGAACCATCTTGGGATGGAATAAACATTTAAATAAAACTTCTCGCTCCTAGGAGTCTGGTTCCAGGATAAAACCCTGAATATTCGAAGATTACCGTCTGAATTTAAAAATTGTTTGTTACTAGAAGGAACTCCAGGTTCCATTAAAAATTATTTAAAACTTCTCGTTCCTAGCAGCCGGGTTCCAAGATGAATTCCAGAAACTCCGAAGATTACCGTCCGATTCTAAAAATTCTTTCTTCATTGGAACCATCTGGAGGTAGTATAAACAATTAATCGTAACTTCTCATTTCTAGGAGTCGGATTCAAGGATAAATCCCAGAAACTCCGAGGATTACTGTCCGATTTTAAAAATATTTTTTTACGAGAAGTAATTTGAGGTTCCATTAAAAATTATTTAAAACTTCTCGTTTTTAGTAGTCGGGTTTCAAGATGAATCCCAGAAAATGCGAACTTTACCGTCCGATTTTAAAAATTCTTTTTTCGTTAGAACCATCCGGAGGTAACATAAAAATTTAATTGAAACTTCTCATTTCTAAGGGCCGGATTCCAGGATGAATCCAGAATCTCTGAAAATTACCGGTCGATTTAAAAAATTCTTTTTTCGTTAGTACCTTCTCGGAGACCCATTAAATACAGATTAAAACTTCTCGTTCTTGGGGGCCATATTAAAAGATGAATCCCAGAATCTCCGAAGATAACAGTGCGATTTGAAAAATTCTTTGTTCGTTATAACCACTGTGGGATGTCGTTAAAAATTAATATAGACTTCTCTTTCCTAAAACCGAGATTACCGGCAAGCAGAATTTAAGAGTAAAAAAAATAGCCATAAAATTAGCTGTACTCTATTTACAGTTCTGTTTTAGAACAACGAACTTCCTTAAGGGTTAAGTGGCTTAGAAGTTTTTTTCGATTGCCACCTGATGTTCAGATATTTTTCTTTTGATGATGACCATCGATTTTATAGAATTTTCCGGACCGTGCATCCGGACCGGAAAATCTGATTATGTGGAATTAAGCTCAAGGGTATAGTGGAAATATTGCAGAAAAAAATTTCTCAAAAAAATTAACCCCCTGAATTTAGACCGTTCGAATTTTCCGGAAAATTCATTATTTCCAAATGTCGATATGGATTCAAATAGGGATGATATAGGTGATCTATCAATATCATAATATCAGGGGGTCCCCTCACAACATATATTTTTAAAATCGATTGATTTTCGTTCAATATTTTCGTAAGAATTAAAGCGAAAAAATCTTTCCCAAAAAATTACTAATCCAATGATCATTAAATAATTCTAAACGATTAACGAGAAGATTGTATTAAGAAATTCTTTTTCAAAAAATCAACCCTATGTTTGAAGAAAAATCAATCTTTTTTGGATAAATATCCACTCAACTTTCGATTTTATAAAATTTTCTGACCGCATATCGGAAATTTTAATTTTGCGGACAATATCTCGAAAAACGGCAAATTTCTAGAAAATCAGAAAATTTCTATAGAAACTCTAATTCTTTTCATTATAATAGAACGCGGCTAGTCTTGAAAAAAATGGACTCGGGCTCGCCTAGTTCTGAAAACCTGAGTCTCCAGAAATCTCAAAGAATTGTCAATGAAAATGGGAAAATATCGGTTTTAGTCCGAACAATTTAAGAAAATTGACCTATCAATTAGATCAGGACTGCTTATACCCTTAAATTTAATTTAGAATAATCAGGTTTTCCGATTTTTCATTAGAGTTTTCTGGGAACGAGTCTCGATTTTTTTTGAAAAATTTGTCGTCGTTCGATTATAGAAATTCTAGAAATCCATAGAAAAATCTTGAACAAAAATCTATCGAATGTATTGAATTTTTTATAAGTCGATGTTGTGATGACGACCCCCTAAAAATCGTAGGTTCATTTTTTTGAAAAAGTTTGTTCCACAATCTCTTCACTAAACCCTTAGATTTAATTTCACTTAATCGTATTTTCCGATTCTTTAATAGAATTTTCCGGAAATTTAAACTTTTTCCGGTTAGTAACAATAATCAACAAAAATCGATAGAATTTATTATTATTAGTTCGATTTTTAATTGGGATTTTTAAAAATAGAATTTGTTAGCCACCCCCTAATGATATGAATTTTAATAGATAAGACATTTCATTCTTTTAACCAATCTTTTTTGAAGTATCGAAAAATTTTAAATTTCATTGAGATTTTCTCGAATCCAATGATTTTTTCCGGAACTGTTTTTTAAAAAAATTGATCCGTCAACCATCCAGGATCATTTCCTAGTAATTAGATTACCCCGACTCAAAACAAAATTTCGAGTAAATGCATGTAAGGATTCGTTCCTAGCACGCAAACACTATTTGAAACTTCGTAATATTTGGAGAGAGAATCCTGAAATTGGGCATACATTTTAAGATTTGCTTGAAGCTATTCATGGGCCCTAGGGCCGATTTTAATCTATACGATATCAGCTATCTCTGTTACCCTCTCTCTACGAAAGCTCTATGTTGAATTGTAATTTTATTCATTTTCAATTCAATTTATATGATTTATAATGAATTCCGGATTCGTACAAAAGCTCTGAATAAATATAAAAATCTGTTGATAAGCTTTAAGATTTGAATAAAATTTTCATAAATTTTAATCAAATCTTTTAATCTTATTAAAGCTGTACAAAGCAAAACGAAAGCTTTTACATTGGAATGTAATTTTATTCGTAGTGAAAAATGTGCTTTTTATCCAAATAATTTGATTTCAATTAAATTCATAATGTTGCTACAAAAGCTCCGCATAAATTTAAAAGTTTTGAATATCGTATTATAGGTCTTAAAATGTCATTTTTATTTGAATAATTAAATTTTAATCAAATCTGAAATTTTCTAAAAAAAATTCCACAAAAGCTTGAAAGCTCATAGAATGCTCTGGGTTTGGGACAAAAATATATTCGCATTGACGCCTACTTTCCATTCAAATAATTCATCTGTAACAAAACTCAAAATGTTACAGCCAAAGCTCCGCATAAACTTAAAAGCTCAGCGAAAACTTTAAGTTTTGAATAAAATTATATACACTTTCAAACATATTTTAGTCCGAAAAATAGAAATTTTAATCTGAAATTTTCGTACAAAAGCTCCAACATCCAAAGAAAATCTCTAGAAAATTCTATTTTTCTACAAAATGATCCCGAGTATAAATGATCATTTTTAAAATTATTTTAAAAATATAATTTTGTTAGATAACCCTTTAATGTTTTTATCTCGTCACCTCTATTAAATCATCCCTTAAATGAGCCGTAAGTTAGATTTTAAAATTTAAAATTTCTCGGGAAATTATAATCAATTTTCCGGTAAAGTGATCGTTTAAATCACCATGTTCTACTTCAACCCGAACCAAAATTCGGGCGTTGATTGTTTTCTAATTCTGATAATTCAATTTATTTATCAGGTGATTAGAAAACAATACTGCATCATTCGATTTTCAAAGTCCGGAAGAAAATTCGTGGAAAAATCAGATCGTAAAGTAAAGAAAATTACGAGGGAAATCCATTCTTCATATTTGATTAATTATTAAATCTTAAGTTTGGATAAAACGCCATCCAAATTTTCTATTTTCTTTCCAAATAATAATCCTACAACGAAATTTGAAATTTCTAGAAAAAAGCTTTATTGAAGACCCAAAAGCTTGATGAAAGCTTTTAATTAAAACTTTGTTTCATTAATTTTGGGATCGATTTCATTAATCAATTTTAAATAAAATCTGAATATTTCCCTTAAAAGCTTTTGACGAATTTAAAAGCTCAAAGAAAGCTTTACCTTTCAGTTGTAATTTTATACGTACTCAAATCTATTTTCAAATCAAATAATTTTCCTAAAATTAAATTTAAAATTTTCGCAGAAAAGCTAATTTAAAATCACGAAAGTTTTCTGAGAGCTTTTCATACAAATTTTATTTTGTTTATTTGGAATCAACTTTTCATCCGTTTAATTAAATTTCAATGAAACCTAGAATTTACCAAAAAAAAACTTTTCAAAATCGGAAAAGCTCAAGGAAAGCTGTAAGTTTGATATTGAATTTTATACTTATTGAAACCTATTTTCAATAATTGGGAAAACCTGGAAAAAATTCATGGGATTTCTTTCATATTTTTTTAGTAAATTTCCAACTCTCTTTAGCTTAAAGAAAATTTCTTGGGAAGTTCTAGTAATATACAGGGATCCATATCAGGATATCTTCCGTGCATGGATGAAAATATCTAGCCGGTTTAATATAACTTTCCTTATAAAATGAAAATTGAATTCCGAACTCTATTTCTATAATATACCAAGTAGCCATGGAAGAAATTGGAAAAATAGACATGAAAACTAAATTTTTGCGGTATTTTCAATAAAAAAAAGGAAAATTTCGTTTCCATATCCATATTTTCTTCATTCATATCTTCGAATTGGGTACCAAGAAAATAAAAAAATCGTCCAAGTTTATAATAAGAAAAATTCATATAAATAAAATTCAATTTTCCGGGTATGGGATAAACATACTATTTTATGATTGAAAATTACAGACATTTTTTTCTTCTTAAAAATTTACTACGAACAATTTTTATGACGAATTTTCCGGGATGAGTTTCAATAAAAATTTATTGAACCAAATGACATTATAAAAGTTTTTCGGGGAATCGTCTGGGGAGGAAGTAAAGATAGAAATTTTTTACTATAAAATGAATTTCATTTTTTTTTGTAACCGATTAAAAGGAAAATTTCTATCATTAAATGAATTTAACAAGTAATTTATTACAGTTCGGTTCATTTAATTATGAACAGAATTACAGCATCAGAAAATTGATACATTTAATCTGAAGAAAATTTTTAAAATAATTTTAGATTAAAAGAAAATATTTCTTTTACATAATTTGTTATTTTCTAACTTAACATGACATGGTAAAATTTAATTTCATAATTACTTCTAGTTAAATATGAAAATAAAAATGTAGAGACAACGAACGTGAAACTTTTGGGTACTGAAAAACAAGAAAAGTTGTCAGACAGAGTGAAAATCGTTTAAACTACCAGACAGGTTAGATAGACAGACGTACAACTAATAGTCAGTTCGAAGATTAATTGTTTAAAAATTTAATTTAAAGGTCAAAGAAACAGTCCGACTAAATAAAATTCCCGATAAACCTGAGATCATAATTTCGATATAGATATAAAGGAAAGAATTTTAGATTGACATAAGCCTCTGAGGCAATAAATTTTAGTGTATATAAGCGGATAAGTAGTTATGGATTAACTACTACATTATTCGTTGGGTGGTATTTATATAATATTTTAAGATAGGTTGGTTGTCTTACGACAAAATGTATTTCTTCTCGACAATAATTTTACGCCAGTAATACATCAAATATATACGACAAAAATAACAACACCAGAAAAACACAAAAAATATATTTAATAACAAAAAGAAACAGAAAAAAATGTAACAGACAGAACGATGACCTGAGAATGAAATTAGCATAAGTGACATTTTTTTAGGGAGACTTGTAATATCATACAGAATTTTTGTCTAATATTGAATTTATTTCTTTTTGTCTTCTATTCGAAATGAACGAACAAATATTTATAGATATCTTGCGAATTTCTTAAAGATATTTGTAAGTCATCTCCGAATCGCGACTTTATTGCGAGACTTTTTGATGTTCAACCCCTTAGAACATTTCGGAAAAATAGATTTTCTAACTTAAAAACAAAAATTCTCGGAATTTAGACTTTCAAGTAGAAATCAATTTTAAAGAACTTTTTCACCATCCCTCGTCTAAAAATTACTCGAAATTTTGTTTGGGATCTTATAAATCTGATTAAAAGGAAATGATCCTGTTAGGTTAAGCGATGAATTTCATTAAATAAATATTTCATGGGAAATCAATAGTTTTGGAGATATTGGGGGGTAATGAGGGAAATGTTCACTTTCTATACAAATCGAAATTATATCAATGAAATTCAATATTTTTTCAAATTTGATTAATTAAAAGAATGAAATTCTTTATCTGATAAAATTAAAATCATTGAGACTTGGTTAACAAATTCTATTTTTAAAATCCCGTTCAAAATCGCAATGTCAAAATTTTGTACCAAGAATTCAGAAAATTTTTTTTTCCAAAAATTTTTTAATCTGATGATGGTAAATTATTTCTAAGTCATTTTTGAAGAGGTTTTATTGAGATAGTTTTTTCAAAAAATCAACCGATTTTGAAATTTGATTTATTTTCAGCCAAAAATGTGATTTTTTTTATTATAAATTAGAAAATCTGACGACGTGAAATAAAGCCGTCGGGTTTAGTAAGGATATTATGGAACAAACTTTTTTTAAAAAGTTAACCCTTGTTCGTAAGTCGAGCTATTAAACAGAGAGTTTACAAATTATAACAAAAAACTAGACTAAGATCTTGGGAAATTTATCAATTTCAAAGATTTCTTTTCATTTTTCTTCTTCAAGTGTGGCGTCTGACTCCCATTGTCAGACGTCTTGCTAAAGAGTAGATGAATTTTCAGGTTTTGACACGGAACCAATTTATTTTATATTTTATTTTCAAATTGGCAATCTTCTGCTTTCATTTAAAATTAAAATTAAACAAATCGAATGAGGGAATCCCGATATAGTGAATTTTGTTGCCAACGGGTCTCATTTACCATTAATTGTTCATAGGCTTTTCAAAATAAATTCAGAATTCGATTTTTTTACTAGAGAACCTGTCCATTTTATATTTTATTTTTTAACCAGGCAGGTTCACCTGTCATTTAAAGCTAAAATCATTGAGATCCTTAAGATAGGGGTTCACAAGCCTGCCAGTATTTATTTACCATTAATGGTTCCGCTTAATTTTTGTATTAAATTCAGAACTCGATTTTCTGACAACAGAACATTTCCACTTCTTATTTTATTTCGGAACCAGGAAGGTTGTTCTTTCATTTAAAATTAAAATCAAAAAGACCGGATGAGGGAATCCTGAGATAGGGGATTCTGTTTCCATCGGGTCTCATTTACCATTAATTTATCCATATAAATTCATAATCCGATTTTTTGAATAGAGTACCTGCCCATTTTATATTTTATTTCCTAACCAGGCAGGTTCCCCTGTCATATAAAGCCAAAATTATTGAGATTCTTAAGATAGGGGATCTCAGTCCCATTAAATACTTATGAACCATTGATGTTCCGCTTTTTTATGAACCATTGATGATCCTTTTATTAAATTCAAAACTCGATTTTCTGACTACGGATCATTTCTATTTCGTATTCTATTTCGGAACCAGCAATGATCTTCTTTCATTTAAAATTAAAATCAAAAAGATCGGACCAGGGAATCCAAGGACAGAGGATATATTCTCCATATGTGACATTCAACCATACGAATTTCACCATTTCCCAGCTTTCTTTTTTAAAATATGATAACTTAATCCGAATATTTAATTAATTATTTTAATCCCTAATTTATTGATGTTCGCATGTATCTGCTTTTTAGCAAAATTTTGCTTAAAATTTTACTTAACTCCAAACGAGGAGTTATGCAGTTTATTTCACAAAAATTTGGAAAGAAAATAGGATTTTCTGAATGTAATAATTTCTTATCTGTACTTTCTTATCTTATCTGTATTTTCTTAACTTTAAATTGGTCATTTATTCAGACATTTCGAATTAATTATAATAATTAAATGATAAATTAATTTAATTCTCCCATTTGAATACCTAATACTGCAGTGGCGTGCAGTCTAATGCGAGGAAGGCACATAGCACACCTGATATATCAACAAAATCGTAACCAATTTTTATAACTGCAAATTGCTAATTTAAATTATTTTATTCAATAACCTTTCGTCAAAAGCTTTGGTGAAAATTGAAATGCTTTCAATGAGCTTTCATCTTTTTTGAAGCATATTTTTGGGAAAATTTTAAATTTCATGAAAAAACCGATATCTAAATAGAAAATTGATTTTAATACGTGAAAAGCTTACTTTATAAGTCTTTGAGCTTACAATGAATTGAGAAAGCTTTTAGCGAGAATACTATGTTTTTTCTAAATTTACAAATTTATAAATTAATCGAATAAAAATCAGATTCCAAATTAGATAAAATGACATTTTAATTTTGAGCTTTCAATGAGTTTTCAAGATTTTTAAACCTTTTTTTTTGGAAATGTTGAAATTCCGGTAAACCCGTAGATAGATTTTAAAACTCAAAAAATTAAATTCAAAACTTTAAGCTTTCGTTGTGCTTTTAATAGATTGGATGAGCTTTTTGCGAAAATTGAATAATTCATTTGAATTTAATGAATCGGATAAAAATCCGATTCTAAATTACATAATTTAATATTTTAATTATAAGCTTTCAGTGAGCTTTCAACATTTTTGAAGCTTTTTTTTGGAACATTTAAAATTTTGTTACAGCATCGTTACCGCAATTGAAAATAGATTTTAAAACATAAAAAATCAGGTTCGGAAAATAAAGCTTTCTGGGAGCTTTTAAGTTTATCCAGAGCTTTTGTACGAAAAGTTTAGTTTTTATATTTTTCCTATTTTTTTTTACTAATTAAATACTTCTCGTATCATAACATTTTGTATCCGCAGAAAATTAAAATCTAATTAATTAAATAAATAATATCCGAAAAATATGTTTATTAAATAATTAAACCAATTCTTGTATGAAACAGGGTGCAGGAAAATATAAAAAGAGATTAGGAATAAAATGTCCATATAAAGAAATTTCCTATTCCAGATATTCATAATTCTGGAGATGAAAATATACAAAAAAAGCCCTGAAAATCTTCAAGAAATATCGAAATCTCATCATTTGTCAATTTTTAATAATTTCACAAATTTTCCGATTTTTATAAATTTTCTCCTGCTGTAGATTTATTTTAATTAATTGGGAATTTTACACCCGATTGTTATATAATTTTAATATTTTGAATTTAGAATTTATTGTTCTAAATTTTAATTGATTTAGTAAAAATACTAAAAGTAATTATTTGCTTATTTAAATGTAATTTAATCTACTAGGTGTTCTACTAGATCACGCTCTTTAAATCATTCGTGAATTGCTTCTTTGGCACGTTCCAATCCTTTCGGATCTTCTTGGGTCTACAAAAATATTTAAATAATTATTAATAATGTAAACTTGTACATTGCCCTTTTTGCTTCAAATTCGATCAATTCGATTTTGCAAGTAATGAAATACTTGGGGTAACCAAATTCAGGGGATCGAAATTTGAGTTTCTACACCTTAAGTTTTTAAAAAATTATTTAATCGCTAGACAAGGCTTAGGGCACTTAAAAGAGACTATATGTGGTGCAAGACCCGAAATAGTCTGAAAAATCAAAATATAGTAGCCGGAAGTTAGGAAAAATTACAAAATCCAAGAAAAAGAGAGACCGGTATCATTGGTTGAGCTCCAGAAAAGTTCAGTTAGAAATACGAAGAAAATTTATAAAAAGTCAGTAAAATCCCGGAAAATAGTCAGAAGTAGGAAATGCTAAAAATGCAATTCTCAAACAATTTCGGTTAATTACACATCCCAATTCCCATTCAGTTTTTGAATTCGATTAACGAAATTCTTAACCCATATAATAATCAAGAATTTTCAAATTTTCAAAAAATTTAAAAAATTACCAAAATTTTTCAAAAAATGTATCAAGAAATTATAAAATTTTTAAAAATTT
>JANTOP010026171.1:0-12381 GCA_027564815.1 Symmerus nobilis | reverse complement strand
AAATAATGTTCCCCAAAAATGATCACAACTCTATAGCGGAACTTTCTAGACCCCCTCTTTTTGAAAATCAACAAAAGTGTCAATCGAACCTCCCTAATATATATATGACATATATTTTCAAGATATATTAAAAATTAATTTAAAAAAAACTACACATCGTGCACAGGTATATCCTATCAAATTTGTTCTAAATTTTGTGCTCTATAAGGTGATATTTTTTATATATTTTTTTAAAGGCTGTAATTTATGTGGCGTCACGCCACGCCAGTCGGCGGGAGCGTAATTTTTCACATGTTTTTATTAAATAAAACAATTCGCGACCGTTTCCGAAAGGGTACCTCTTCGGAATATTAATCTACAGATTTTTCCCTTTCGATTGATATATAAATTTCTCCAGAGATTCATTCTAGTGAACTCGACCTAAAATTACTGTACTAGTATATTGCTTTGTTTCTCGTTTTGGAATTTCGGTTTGGAATCTGAAATCTGCGAATTACTCTTATATAAAATTCTTTCTCAAAATTTTTCTAAATAATTATAATTCAACTAGCTGACCTGGCCACGCGTTGCTGTGGCTCAGTTATATATAATACAATAAATTTGATATTGAAATACAGCGCCATCTATTTTATACTTACACAACCTAAAAATAAGATTGTTTGAGCGAAATTTTATAACTCTCACCGCTATGCCAAGTAGCTAAGCCATGTGCTATAAAACCTCTGCTATTATAGACTTACCTATTAAAAAATAGAAATACTTATTTAATTTTTTATTATTTATCACGTTACTTTTTAACTTATTCACAGTACAACTTAATCTCATTAGTCAAAGTCGAATTCTTATTAAAATTAAATCAAAATGATGCAAATTTATTGCTCAACACCAAAATACAAAGAAGCTTAATCTCTCTTGAGCCGATGAAATAAACAGATTAAAAAGAAATGCTTCACTTTTTACGATCCAAGAAGGCACAACACGTTGCATATGTTATTTATATTAATACCGCCATCTAATGCAATTAATAATATTGGGTCCAATTGTAATATTTTATACAGGGTTTTAAACTGTCGTTTCACTATTTTATTTCTTAAGATTTATTGTTTATGCTAAACATTTGCATTTTATATAATAATAGGTTTTATTATAAGTCTTAGTAATATATTGCGTTCAGCAGAACCTGTAGGATAAATCTAGCGCAACATTGAGCGCTCAGTAGCGGTAGCGTAGCGGTAGTGCCGGAATTTTCTACGCTGTACACAACCATTGTTATGTGCGAATCTATCAGTTCTATCTCCAAACAGAAACTACAGCCATTTTTTAATTACATAGCCTTGTCATAATTTGGAAGAGTATAACTGACAGAAACGAATCTAGAACTTTAGTTGAGAGACATCCCAATAATAAATTGTTAAATATTTTTTTTACAAATCCTATTTTTAATATTAAATGGAATGAAATTTATGTCATTATCGTATTGTTCCATAGTGGCAGGAATGAATAACATCATCGAATATAGCAGTATTTGTCGTTGGCATGGTTCGTTGGCATGGTATAACAGTTTTCCGATGTCGTAGCACTATATAACACTACAATACGATCCTGAAATACCTAATAAATAATCGACACCTACCAAATATAAGCTGATTTTTTTCCTACTTGGCTGATGTGCTTTGGATTTCAAATTCTAGTTATCGACCTTTAATTTGTTGTTGTGGATGAGGGCACTTTACATTACAAGACATGGATTTCTGACAGATTTCATTTATGTTTTTATTGTCATCTTAATGCTGTTTTATTAGTAAGAAAGAATCGTGCTGAAAACTCAGAAACTTCCCATCTAGTATATAAGGATCGCTTATTTTCACTAGGCTTTTCCAGATTTATTTTAATGTATGAGAAAAATGTATAATTGGCAGAAATTTATACATGTATTATACTAATCAAGTCTTATTTCAAACATAAATCCTATGCAACAATTGATCATTGAAGAAATTTGGAAAAAATTTAACTCTGTTTTATAATCACCTTCATCCAATTTAGCTTGGAAAGTGATATTTTTGGTCAACAATAAGTCGTATTCAGATCGACTACCAACATCTGGTGGACATTTAGGATGCGTTGAAGCCCATTCCCGAGTATATGGGTAGAACTGATCGAGTGGATCCATGAGACTAGCACATACATCGGGTACAGTTTTTCTATATGGCAATGGTTGCCAGATACCTCGAATTTTTCGATAAAAATCAATTTGTGCCTATAAATAAATAATTAATAAATTATTATTTAAGGAATATCGGAGACTTCAACCTGAACTGGCCCGTTAAATTTATATTTTATTTCAAAACTTCCATTTGCACGTAATTCATCCTCATTCAAACGATAAAAATCGTTTTTAATATTGACGCATTTTGTATAAGGTTGGTGCTCTTTACCGGCGCACAGATATATATTTTCATATGGTTGTATTACATACTTAAATGCTGTAACTGTTGCTATGATCACCACGTTCAAGATTAAGGATTTAAGTAAGAAATTTTTCATAATGTACGGTAAATGCTAATACAATATTAAATTAAGACAAAAAATATTCAACGCAGCTAGAAATATATAAAAAGTAAAATCTAGATAAAGTCTGTTGGAATATCCGAAACATTTCATTGGATTTCAGAGATAAAATTTGACACGCTATTATATTTTAGATGATTCACAGATTAAAAATAAAGTATATCATTAATGCCTGAAAATAGTCAGTTCAGTATCTATTTAATACTAATTCGGTATACAGTATACGGAGAATGATAACTAAACATATTTGACTAGAATCAAAACCCAGAGATAAGAAGCATTTATAGGTTTTTTGTATAAATAATAAGAATTTAAGGAGTCATTCGCAACAAAATTACTGTAATATAGGTATATGTCGCTGACATTTGGTCGACTACCAAGAACTAGTATAAAATAAAGTATTACAACACGGATAAAATTCCATTGGTATAATTGACTACAATCGTTGTTTAATTTTGCGTTGACAACGACCTAGGTATATTATTAAACAATGAGACATAGTTAATTTTGGCAAAAAATTAATCGTAGGAAATATACAACTAAATAGTCATTTTAATTGTACATTGACTATTTAATTTAAATTGTTCATTTACCACCAAAAGTTGTTTCTTATACTATTTTTATTTGTACACCAACCATTTTAATAGTTGATGTACAATAAAATATTATTTTTGCTATTATACAGTTGTACAGTAACCAACTGAAATTGTCATTCTACTATTTCGAGGATGGAATTTTCTGTGACTTATTTCGATTATTAACGAGGCTAGGTAGTCTCAATCTAGCGCTCAATCGTATTTGTTATTTTTTTATTTTGATCATTTTATCCATTGCTGTTGGCCAATTACATTGTGTGACGATCAAATTATTGCAAATTATTGAGATAATAATTTTTGCTGTCACCTTGTTTCGAAAATGCAAACCTCCGTCATCTAAAGCGGGGACACTACCCATTACGTCATGAGGAGATTACTTATTTATAAAATTGTTATTTTACTTAATGTATATTTCGTCCGTCAATAGAACTACAGGATTAACGAGTACCGGATATGTACTTAAATACAGGAATTTCACTAAGGGTGAGTTTATGTTGGAGCTGCGATAAAGGATAAGAGCGACGATAACAGCGAAGCGGAGAGAATGATTTTGTATACAGGTGTTTATATTGGAGCGACGTGTTGTATATCAATAGGTACTTGTCAGACCCCTGCCCTGTGGGTAAAACAAACAAGAAAGGAAAAACCATCATATCATAATAGATTTGTTCTCGACAAATTATGGGATGAAGTGTAGATTAAATACAACACATAAGTAGAAATTTTATTTTTTTTTTTTACGAAAGTTATAATTATTTGAGGTTGGGTATAAAAAAGAATATGGATTTTGCAGAAAAATCTATAATAATAATTATTTAAATTGGATTGCGGCAAAGATGGTTTTGGTCTTCCAATGTGACCTGGTGCGACACATCTTGATTTTGTTGTGCTTGTTTCTTGAAGGTGATGTTCAATGCCTTCTGTGTCTATCATTATAATATACCTGCAATATAATACAAACTATTTAATTTATTTATTTGTTATTTTAATAATTTATTCATTGCATGTATTTTCTTTGTTTTAGGTACAGTAGTATAAAATAAATGTACAAATTTGGGGGACAAATTTAGGGCAAATTTGGCGTCCATTCCTGAACCAAAATCTGGAGATGCCCAGATAAATGATTATATAGGCGAATGGATATATTCTATAGATCAATTTACTTCACTGAAATCGGAAGGCAATTTCTCCAAAAATGGTGGTGAAAACATTTTTGATGATTTGGCCCAAATGTCACAAGATGAAGGTGAAAAGATAACATAAGCAAGCAGGCTGTAAAAGACGATAACATTCAAATTCCACCTGAATATTTAGGCTAAGGACCATCTTTTAATGTTACGCCATCTTCATCACTACCTTCAAGTTCTGCTAGCAAGAACCCCCAAAAGCGCTCATCGAAAGAAGATATAGGTCAAGCTTTACTAAAAGTAGAAAAGCACAAATTACAGTTTTTTAGAGCAAAAATAGACTAAAAATACTTACTACCGTATGTAAGGACATTTTCGGCTTACAATAAATTGGATCATCGAATGGAGAAGATGAAATTAACTCAAGAATTCTTAAATCCAAGCAGGTGCAAAAAATACTAGCCCTGCAGGTCCGATGTAGCGTTTACCAAACTACAGCCATGCATTTTTAAAATGATGCAGATGCAAATTTAAATTTATTAAAATCGAAAACTCATTCACACAATAGATTCAATTTATTGGATAATTTTATTTTTTATATTGAACTTTTTGAAAATCTCTACTAATTTTTGAATACCGAAGATTATTTTTGAAGGATAAATGATAAAATTTTATCGTTTATCTCTTATCGTTTATCGCTTATCGTTTATAAAAGCCTCAACTTGTTCACGCCCTAATGTTTGGAACTAGCTATAGGCGCTTAGAAAAATCAGCGTTCTCAGAAATCAGCAAGTGAACATTCGAAATTGACGAAACTTAATCAATTTATTATAAAAGTGAGATGTAAAGTAAAATTTAGCGTATAAGTCCATAATATTGTATACGCATATATATACTCTAATCTCTATATACTAAAACCTCGTACTTCGGCAATAAGATTTTTCTCAGAGGAAAAGCCCCACAACTTTCTATTCAAGCGTCGTATATTTAATTTTTAATGTTAAAATAGCATCTCTCTCTTTATGCTGTACTCATGTTCATAGGTAGGTAATAAATAATATAAAATTTGACTTTCTTTAATTCACTTACTGAATATGTAAATTTTTGGGTTGTGTAATTTATGTTGCAAGAGTGCAATATATGCGCTTCGCTCCGTGAATGCCTCACATTGGACTAAGTAATAGATGATGATGCCAGACAAGATTGCACCTTCACGCAATGTCTTGAATAGTATTTTCTTCGGTAAAAGACACAGTACCTTGCAAATCTAAACATTACATACTTTTTTAGCTCGAACATTCTTTTAATACGATAAAGCCTTATAAGGAACAATAGTGGTTGGAGAAATAGGTGGAAAATAAATTCTGTCCATTTGCATCCGTCCAAAGCTTAATTTCATGTTCGCCCTCATAAACCTAAAATTCAAATACATATGTATAATTAACCTGATATTTAAGGTGACAATTTAAAAATCATAGAATTGAATCCTGATCGTGACGAAAGAACAAGTAATTTTTAGTTAAATTTATTTGATGCGATTCCAGCGAGTTGTTTTATTTAACATTTTGGCATTTTTCAATTGCTACTTTATTACATTAAAAATTAGTTTTATTGCGTAAATAATTTCATTTTATAACAATGAACTTAAATTGTCGTTCGTTTATAGATTCGTTTTCATAATTAATTTTTATTAATTTAAATAATTAATAGTTAATAAGAAATTTAAATTATTATAGTATCAGTGGACACTTAGGTTGGTGAAATTTCCCAGATACGGTGAATGTCTGATTCCAAAACTAAAAGCTGGCACATGGGAAAGATTTATCTGGAAAAAATAAAGAGGTGAATTAAATTTCAAACAATGTTTAATAAGTTAAATTCACAATATGAAATTTTAAGTCCAGGTAAGGAATACTTGAAAACATAATAAGCCCCGATAACGAAAATAACATGTATCGTAAAGCTAATAATATTTAAATATCGTCTACAAATAATTTTATATTAAATTATCTGAATGCAATATTTAAATTATTTTATGTGCTCAATTTTTCCCCAAAAAAATATGAAATTTTTAACCATTCCCATTATGCATCTTAGGAGTTAAATGTTTATTAAACTATTTAATGTTAAACATTCGAGATGGAAAAACTATAATACATTTTAATATCGATAATATATCTATGGCCACAAGCACTAACTGCTTAAGTCGTTTTTTGCTCTTTTTCAGGAGAGCGATTTAAAGTTTTATAAATTTATTCTGATATATGTTATGCATTTTTTGAAATAGCTATATTTTGGCCAAATTAAAGAATTCGATTGAGAATTTTTGTGGGTATACGCAATCGTACATAGAGAAACCATGGTGTTGATAACTAAATTTCGTCTTAAGAACACTTAAGCAGTTAATGCTTGTTGACACAGATATGTTAATGGTTAATATTAGAAGTGGTAAATATTACTTAAATTATAGATATAATTTAGCTTATACTAGATTTTAGACATTGTAAAATATAAACTTTAAGAATATAATATTTCAATACTTCCTAACATAAAGTAACCGAGATCGCCACTTTAATTTCTTACCTTTTCGGGGGAATGGGCACCGGGTCCCGGTCCAATTAAACATTTATGTATTGGATAGACTCGTTCACCCATTGAATAGTGTGGTGCTTTTTTCAATGTCGCATCGTATCGGGCATCATATGTGCCAGGTCCCGGTACATGTATCAATTGGGATTTTTGCGCCTTTGGACGACTTATAATTGTAAAGGCGGGTGCCGATTTTATATTACCCTCTCGACTACGACCCAATACTGACGGTATACTGTATTGATTAGGAGCTGTTTTTTGTTAGTTGGTTAGTATAAAGCTTTTCTTTTATATTACTTATAAAATTTAAATTAAATTCAATCGAGAACTGATCGCATATCGATCTAATGTACATAACTATATTCGATTGCTTATGATTGTTAAGTTTATATTTTACGACATTTATATCTTAAAGTATGATGTTTAAAAAGATGATATGAGAAAGAGAAAGCAGAAAATAATCAAATATGATAAAACTCACCAATTTAAAAAAAAAAAATTAAAGCGAAAATAAATTCAAGCAATAATAGGCCGACCACTAGAATAACAGAAAAAACAAAATGTCAATAAACTGTCAAATAAAAATTATATTATAAAGACAAAATACAAACTTTATGTAACCCTGCGGTTGAATAATAACGGATTTATGATAAACATATGATTGTACATGATCAAGAACTACGTTCTCTGGCATATAGGCACAAGGTGCTGAGACAAATAGAGATAAAGTAAGTGAGATGCACGTAAATTTAATTTGACATTCTAATTTAAACAATCTTACCGGGTGTATCACTAAACTTTACTGTATTTGTTTTATGTCCAAATGTATAAGATGGTCCATGATCCAAATTGACTTTTTCATAATGATAGGTACCGGGGGCTGTTTCAATGATTCGAGAAGCAAAGATACAAAAAAAAATTAACTTGTACGATTCAGAAAAAGATGTAATACCTGGATTATTGTCTGGCTTTCCCATATCATGCTTAGCACCAAAACTATAAGCTGGCGTATGGTCCAATTTGACATCTTCAGGTCTATAATCACATGGAGCTGACAATTACAAGAATAAAATACGTTACATACAAATATTACTATTATTATGAATAAACTCCAACCTGGCGTACTGCTACGCAACTCAGCTTTTTGTTTGTGGCCAAAGCTGTAAGCGGGTGTATGATCTAAATTTACCTTTTCCGGGCTATAATCGCCTGGTGCTGGTGTCTTAAATGATATTTCATGATTACATTTAGAACCGAACGTGTATGCTGGATGATGATCCAGGCGAACGTTTTCTGGTGAGTAGGTACCCGGTGCCGGGACACCATTATCTTTTTCATCAACATACCGAGTACCAAATGAGTAAGCAGGTATATGCTCTAAGTTGCATTTCTCTGGTGAATAAGCGGACGGTGCTGGAACTCCATTATCTTTCTCTTGGACATATCTAGTGCCAAAGGAATAAGCAGGAACATGTTCTAGGTTACATTTTTCTGGGGAATAAGCACCCGGTGCCGGAACGCCATTATCTTTTTCCTGTCCATATCTACCGCCAAATGTGTACGCAGGTAAATGGTCTAGGTTACATTTTTCTGGGGAATAGGCACCGGGAGCTGGGACTCCATTATCAACTGAATGCACGAATTTTTCACCAAACGAATATGCGGGAATGTGTTCTAAATTACATTTTTCTGGGGAATAAGCACCTGGTGCTGGAACTCCATTATCTACTTCATGAATGTATTTACTTCCGAAAGTATAAGCAGGTGGATTGTCGAGTTTGGACTTTTCAGGTGAATAGGCGCCTGGTGCTGGGACACCATTATCTTTCTCATGGTTAACCTTTGTACCGAATGTATAAGCAAGATTGTGTTCCTTTTGCTTTTCTGGAGAGTAGGCTCCCGGAGCTGGAACACCATTATCCTTCTCCTGGTTAATCTTCGTGCCGAATGTGTATGCGATAATGTGCTCTTTCTGCTTTTCGGGAGAGTAAGTTCCAGGAGCTGGAACACCATTATCTTTCTCATGGTTAACCTTTGTACCGAATGTATAAGCGAGATTGTGTTCCTTTTGCTTTTCGGGGGAGTAGGCTCCTGGAGCTGGAACACCATTATCCTTCTCGTGGTTAATCATCGTGCCGAATGTGTATGCTATAATGTGCTCTTTCTGCTTTTCTGGAGAGTAAGTTCCAGGAGCAGGAACACCATTATCTTTCTCGTGATTAACCTTTGTACCGAAGGTATAAGCGATATTATGATCTTTCTGCTTTTCTGGAGAGTAAGTTCCAGGAGCTGGAACTCCATTATCCTTTTCGTGATTTACCTTTGTACCAAATGTGTAAGCAAGATTACTTTCTTTTTGTTTTTCTGGAGAGTAAGCTCCTGGGGCTGGGACTCCATTATCTTTTTCATGATTAACCTTTGTACCAAATGTATAAGCGATATTATGCTCTTTTTGTTTTTCCGGAGAATAAGCGCCTGGAGCTGGAACGCCATTATCTTTCTCGTGATTAACCTTTGTACCGAATGTGTAAGCAAGGTTATTTTCTTTTTGCTTTTCCGGAGAGTAAGCTCCAGGAGCTGGTACGCCATTATCTTTCTCGTAGTTAACTTTTGTACCGAATGTGTATGATATATTATGTTCCTTTTGTTTTTCTGGAGAGTAGGCTCCCGGAGCTGGAACACCGTTGTCTTTTTCGTGATTAACTTTGGTTCCAAATGTAAAAGCTGGATTATTATCTGTCTTACACTTCTCGGGTGAATATGTTCCAGGTGCCGGCACACCATTATCCACCTGATGATTAGTTTTAATTCCGAAACTATAAGCTGGTTGGTTATCCAATTTTGATTTCTCCGGTGAATAGGATCCAGGAGCCGGATTCCCATTATCTTTTTCAACTATTGCCTTAGAGCCAAACGTGTATGAGGGATTACTATCTACCCTATATTTTTCGGGACTATATGCTCCAGGAGCCGGTACTCCATTATCTTTCTCATGTGTTACCCTCATTCCGAAAGTATATGATGGATTATTGTCAAGATTACACTTTTCTGGGGAATAAGCTCCTGGTGCTGGAGCGCACGATTCCTGAATAGAATTTATTCGGGAACCGAATGTGAAAGCATGAATGTATTCTGTTTTTTCAGCCATATAAGCAGCGGGGCCTTTAAATTGAAAGCAAAATAAAATGAAATGTCTGAAAAAGCTAATTATTCTAAAGCGTTTGGGATATAAAATAGAATAAATACCTGGAGTGTCGCTGACTTTTTCAATGTTCGTCTTAATGCCAAAGCTGTAAGCTGGTGTGTGGTTGAAATTTTGTTTTTCCGGTTCGTAGGCACCTGGAGCTGAAATTAAGATATTAATATCAAAGCGGTTAACGAGATCAAATTTACCTGGAGTTTCAGATGATTTTTCGTGTGCTACTTTCACACCAAAACTATAAGCTGGTCCGGTAACAGATCCAAGTTTTTCCGGTCGATATGCCCCGGGAGCTTTTCATAGGTTACAATTATATATTATTTTTAAATATTTTTTTTTTTAAATATTTATTAAATTACCCGGTGTATCGACAACGTGTTCATGGATGGTTTTTAGGCCGAAACTAAATTTCGGTGATTCGTTTTGGTTCACTTTTTCCGGATAATAATCACCAGGAGCTTTCGAGGAAAGAAAATATATTAACCGGTTGGTATGGAATTAGAAAGCCTAATTACTATTAATTACGTGATAATCAAACAAAAAGCTTTCACACAATTTCAAATAATTATGTTATCTACATTGTTTGTGCAATACAAGAGATACAGGAAGAGATAGAAAGAGAGGTAAGTCTTAAGCTCATTAAACTACTTTCTCATATCATCTTTATCGACGATTAATATTCAAATTTTAACTTATAATAAAGAAAGTCCAAATTTTATTTTCCGAGAGTTTTATTTAATTAATTTTAAATTTTTAAATGTTTGATCAAACGATAATCTTTCTATACGCACCAGGTGTTTGATGTGTATGATGTGTAACATTAGGGTGACCAAATGTATAGCCACGGATAGTGCCACCAGTTTGTAATTTAGATTTGTCCAATTTATCGATCTCATATTCACCGGGTGCCGGTGTTTGATATTGTTTACGGGTTTTTGGTCGACCCGAAAGAGATATCTCACGGGGCACATATTTTCCTTTGGCTCCCAAACCGGTAACATCATAGTTGGCCGGACCTGGACCATCGGTGACATTTTGTGCGGTGTGTCGATGTCGTTGCCCAAAACTGAATGCAGATGCAGTTGGTTTTGATGATTCCGCTATTTTTCGACAGCCTACATCAAGTTAATTGAATTATATCAAAATCGATTAATTTCTTATTTCACTAAATTGATTGAACAATATTCATCCCACTACTTTCATAATTAATTTAATTATTAGTATAATTAATAAGAATTCTATAATTTAAACAAACTCACCCACTAACGTTGGCAGTTGTGTTGGACCGGGTGTTTTTGTTTCTGCTGCAATTGGTCCTCGGCGTACGGTGGCCGTCCATGGTCGCTGTTCATAATTTGCTCCCATATTTGTATATATTTTTTTAAATTCGTTAAACTATCAAATTATCTGTAATTTCAATTTAATATCTCGAAATTATAATTAATTTATTATTCCTTTTTTTTCGCATAATAAAATAATTCGCTTAATAATTTTTCTGACACACCTGACACTAACTGGTACGGAATTTTCTTTTATAGAAAAGAAAAGTTTGTAAAGAAAGTGTAATAAATTGGAAAATAATAAAACGACGAAGAATAGTAAGTTGGCTTTGAATATTCTTAGACAATTTGTGGAAAATTAAATAGGTCATTATGTATTTCACCGATAGAAATAACAATCCTAAGACATCCAAAACCGATTTTATTCTATTGAATAATTTATCTTATGAAAGTTCAAGGTAATTTTCATGAATATATTGATTGATTCATGATACGTTTATACTTCTGAAGTAAGATTAATCAAATTATATAAATCTGCTACGTGGCCGTGGGTGGGAACTAGTTTCTTCAACCATTTTATTTATATTTATTTTATTAATCTATTGTTTGTCTAATTTAATATAACAAAAATATAATAAAATACAACAGAAACTCTATGTAATATATAAATTGCATCCGCCAATTATTATATTATCGTATAATGTTCAAATTGGGTAACGATGCGGAACAATGTTGGAGATTTAGCGCTGAAATTGTTTATTTATCTGCAAAATAACAAAATCAATGTCAATGGTGTAGGAATGTCTCACTAGTTTATCCCATATAAGTATAGAAAATAAACATTCTAGGTCTAGGTCTTGAAACCTAGGCTTAAAAAATTAAAATAAATTTTAAAGGTTTAAGGAATAGCCTCTTTAACATATTTTTAACCAATTAACTAACCTTTACATTAATATTATGTCTCAATTGATTGGATGAATAATATATATATATATATATATATATATATATTTATAATAATA
>JANTOP010026160.1:0-12383 GCA_027564815.1 Symmerus nobilis | reverse complement strand
AAGATAAGGCAAATATAACTTTTTCTGTCTAGCTTAAGCGATGTTGCTAATGTTTTGCACAATACTGTATATGAAAAAAAATTAGGCAAATCGATCAAGCCGTTCTCATGTGATGCGATTACCAATGGGCACCATATAATTTTTATTTATACAGCTACCTCTCGAGTTACGCGGTTAATTGGTTCCGCGGTTAATTGGTCGAGACTCAGAATTAGTGCAAACTATTATATTTCGTTCCGCGTAACTTGAAATTAGAAACCATAGAGAAGAGAAGGTTTCCGAGTATGTATTATGTGCTTTCAATACCAAACATTTGTTGTTATCTAGTATTAGTCACATAGGCAATAAAAAATCTAAATCTAGAAACCTTCATAAATATTTTATAAACAATGTCTCAATATTCATCTTGCAGACCGGTCGACCCATATGTAGTAAGGGCGGACAACGACCCATTACCTCCGTCTGACTATTTTTTAAATTTGTGTTTAAGTTTCCAATGAATTTCCATGGTACTAACAAATATGATTTTTCCTATTTCACCACTAAGATGGAGAATTTTCATCTAAGAATTACGGGTCAAAACTCATATGTATTACCAATTACACTAGTTTACAAAATTCAGGCAATTCCTAGGCCATGAGAGATGACAATGCTCTCTGATGTAAAATCGTGCGCTAAATCCGAAAATAAAAGCAACAAATAAGAAAGTAGAACGGTTTTCGAGATATTGCTTAATTTTCGTATTTTTCATTTAAAAAAAAAGTGATTTTACTTAATTGCAGATGTCTTCGGTTCTAATTGGCCGATTGCAAAGTATTCTCAAATTAAAGATAATTGAATTTTATATAACTCACTTATTAATTTATCTCAAATTTTACAACATTTCTAGCAACATTTAGAGAATTTTTTTGATTGTACTATGAATTACAGGAAGAAAGCATTTTTTTAGACCTGTTTAGTCCTTTTAGTCTGTTTCATGAAAAATCCGAATTCAATAAAAATCATAAAATTGCACAGAAATTGGTAAGTTTTACGAAAGTCCGTACATAAGTTTCATAACAATTCGATAATTTTATAAGAACCCTTAAGTTTCAAGGAAATTATTTAATACCCTAAAATTTGATAAAAATTTCAGAATGTGTGTAAAATTTAAAGATAACAATTTTAATAAAGTTTTGTATCCAAATGAAAGGTATCCAATGAAATCTTCTTAACCATCTGATATAACTCAACTATGATTATACCCGTTATTACCCGTAACCACTATACGGCCTAGATTCGTTTGGTGACCGTAAAGGGAAATGCCATATTGAAATATGTTATAAACTATTGTTATACCATGGTGGCCGTATAGGGCAGTATCAGAGTATTATACAAGTATTTTATAAGTTGGATAAGTATGTGGTGATCCCTGGCATCAAATTGTTCGGCTCCGAAACTGATGATAGAAAAGAGCAAAATGGTGGCTTTGCTGGCACTTAAAAGCTGTACTATACAATATACATTTTCAGTTATTGGCGAAAACTTGTAGAGTGGGGAGAGATAACTTCTGTTTCTTGATATCTTTAAATGGAGTACTACACTTTTTAATGTTTTATAAGTTGGCCGAATTATTGTGATTTTCATTAAATAAGTAATTGGAGAATGATCAGGCTCTCACGTAATAAAAGGTTTCCCCTATTTTCCCATTTTCCGATGTTGCGCATATTTTTGTATGAACATCATTCGAGAATTGGAAATTAATGACTTTCAACCCACGAGAAAATCAAGAAATCTTTTAAGTATCAATGTGCCTTCCATGAACGATTATAGTCATATACTTTCTTTATCTAACAACACATTTGAATATGTGGTTTTCCTCATTTGTTTCCAGATATACAATTTTAAAAACTGCTGTAATAGGGGATGTAATTATATCCAATAGGGCTTCATAGTTTCATGGCAAATTATCATCAAATTTTGCGATTCCTATGTTTTCCAATTTTTATATTTCGACACACCAGAGAAAATTTCCTCCTCTCCACTACCAAATTTCTACGACAACGTTTTCTGTCTCTATGACTCGGAATCTTCGGATTTTTTATCAGAGAAATGAGTATCTTGAAGATTCGAAACATTTTCTATAATTTATCGATATAATAAGAATTAAAATTAACTTCCTAAAATTGGAGTAGCAAAATGTCGTGTGTTCACTATCAAAGAATTCTTTTGTGAGAAGCTATGGATGGAGATATTGGATATATTAGAAATCATTGCTATCATGAATATGTTGAAAAAAGAATGAGAAGAGGGAAATCCAATCTCTGGTTATAGAAGTAATTAAGTATAGTTTTTAGTTAGTATACCACTGCAAGAGGTTTGGAAACTCCTTAAAAATGAACTACAGGTTATTGTTAAGTAATTTCTTTCAATTATAATTCTATATTGGAGAAATAAATACTATTCGTGGTAAAGTAGTAAGCTATTCTGAAATCGACTTCTCGTCAATTAGGAAGAAAATTTAGTCAATTGAATACAGAAGTTAACCTTCTTTATAACTTGTACAATATTATCAAAACCTGTTGGTAAAAAATACCTAACTTTTCAAAGTTTTTTAATAAAACATCTAAACTTTCAAATAAAAAAGGAAGAGAATAACTTTCCTACAATTTCTTTATTTTCTCTGTTATCATCATACATAACTTTTAATGCTACTACACTTTTCCATAATACCCTCAATCAATAGAATAGATAATGTTAGGTACTTAGTTGGTAGCATATAGATTTATACGTACTGTCTTTAATAGACTAAATAAAATAGTATCTACGTATTGGCTTTGTGAATTGAAATACATTTTCTGAGATAAAAAAAATACAGAAAATTATAGGAAGTTAAGTACCAACTTAATTGATCGTTTAGAAAATTCGATGACCACATTCGGTATAATAACTGAATTCTTTATTAATATTAATTTTCATGTTTGCTTTCCTACTTGACTCCCTTTCATTTAAATAAAATAACAGAATAGAAGATACTCTGCCATATGGTTTTAATTTACGATATTTAAGCACAAACGGTCTTTTAATTATTTACCAAAACTTTTCCTCATTTATTATGGGTTAGGAATATCTATCTATCTTCTTGTTAAAAAAATAACCTCAAGAAGAAAATTCATTATTTTAATATTCCCTTTGGATAACTGTAACGAAATTCGCTCTATCATTTCGAAAATAGCATATCGTAGTTGTACACTTACTCCTCGATTTGTGCAATACTATCGTTATCATTTATATACATTTTTGTTTTAGGTGAAGTTTAGTAATGGTTAACTATAGTTAACTTAATCTTACACCTACAGTATAGATTAAAGAACAAGTATATATGTATAATATTCGTTAATATTCAGATAATTAGGTTACGAAGCAAAAAAATCATGGAAATAACAAAAAAATAAACAATTTCTCTAGCAACACATTTTTATTTATGTTACCATTGCATTTATTTACTACCATTACGGAACAAACAATATTAGATAGAAATTCTCTTATAAATAACTACAAATAATAGCAAATACAGGCTTAAACAAATTGTTTGAGTTCCAACGTAATAAAAAATGAAATTAGCTTTTACCAGTAAGCCTAAAGTCACTTATTTCTTAAATTTCCTATTAAAAACCATTTCACAAACTCACTTCCGCGTCGCAATTCTATATACATAATTTGTCATATTGTAATTATCTTGAAAACACGATGACAGGATCATTTTTCACAAGAATTGTTTTGTCATATGTACGTATTATATCAAACCATGTATCTAGTTATTAGAATAATATGTGAAAATATTTTTTTCAACTTTCCCAAGAATGTATATTAGACATTTTCCGTATGTCTGGTGAACCAGGAAGAAATTACGTAAAGGACATCTTCGTTTTGTATTTTTCTATAACTTTCTGTTATCATGATAATACTTAGAAACAATAAAATCATATAAGGAAAACCCACGCATTAAAGAACAGATTATCTTTACAAAGCACTGTTGTAGTAGTTCTGACAGTAATATCCTCAAACCTGCTTGAGCAGATTTCATCGTAAAGTTTGACCATTGTATGAAGAAAATGATTTATATATTTTTCTTTTGCCTGTATGGGAAAAATATAGGATGTATCTATATCTATATAGTCTGAAGGGTAGTATATGAGTATAGTTAGGTATATAAGGAAGGTACCTATTACATAAAAATGATAAAAGAAAATCTGAAATAGAAAAAGTTTAGTGACTTTTATACAAAATAAATGAGGGCTAAAATTTATGAAAATCAAAACATGTTCAGAACCGTACATCAAGTCAATACTTTAGTACACAATCCTTAATAAATCTCACCTATAATAAAAATAAGTTGCCCCATATATAACTTCTAATGTTTTTTAATTTATTACCTTGTATCATAATATCAGTTAATCGGTGTCAGAATGTAATTTTCCTTTTTTCAAGGTACATTAAACTCATTATAAAGTATATTTTTAATGGATTTTTTTTACCAGAAAAAAAAAGGTTCTGAAATAAAATTATTTATAGCAGGTTATTCTCATTTTATGTCCCTTTTGAAATTTTTTATTTATTAGGATTATTCATTCTCATAACAGGAGTTTACTCTTAATACTTTCATCTTACGATTTACAGTTTCAAGCCAAATTCCTGAACGGTACCGTAATATTTTTATTTAATACTCGGATTATTACACAATGTTTGTAAAGAAAAGATATCTCTGAAGGAGCGATTATGAGTTTATCGCCGGAATGAAATGGCCCTCAAATTATAAACTAACAAACCGCGAGCTTTGGCAGTCAATCTGTATACTATCAAAATTGGCAGTGATAAATATATTTGAATTATTTGCATATTTTATTACTTTAATAATCGATTTATTTATTGCATAGATTTATGAACAATATTAATTTAATTAATTAATTTATTAACAAAATTACATTTATGTTTATTTATTATCCCACAGAAGTAAGGGATGGAAAAAAACTTTTTTAAATAGGTAAAGTAAAAGTAAAATCTTGTTTTCTATAATCTATAGTCTAATGGAGAGCATTGGACGTAGGTAACCATCCAATTTCCAACCTAATAATTTAAAATCAGTGAGATTTAAAAAGTTCCAAAAGCTCGTCGAAAGCTCTAAATTAAAATATAATTTTAGTCAGTATGGAATCTAAATTTTCCCCCAATGAATAAATTTAAATAAAATCCGAAATTTTTGTTAAAAATTTCAGTGGAAAATTAAAATCTGGAAAAAAATGTACGCTTTAATATCTATTTTCTATCCTAATGATTTTAAGTTATTGAAATGTAAAATCGTCTGATAAGAACTTTAAGAAACTTCCAAAAGCTTATCCAAAGCTTTTAATTAAAATATTATTTCATTCATTATCAAATCTGTTTCATCTCCCGATAAATAAATTTAAATGAAATGGGAAACTTTCGCTAAAAAGCGTTGTGGAAAATTAAAATTTCTACGAAAGCTTTAATTAATTGAATTAACTAGTTGAATTGAATTGAATTGAAGGCAAATTATCATGAAGGCGTTCATTGTTCTTATTTGCCCTTTCTTGAGAAATTCATCTGTCGCCCTGTAATTTTGCATAAATATATACGCTTTCAATGAGCTTTCCAGATTTTTGAAGCGTTTTTTATTTGAGAAAATTTAAAATTTCGTGAAAAGACCGATACCTGTATAGAAAATGGTTTTTGAAACGAAAAAAATTTAGTTGAAACTTAAAGCTTTCTTTGAGGTTCGAATTGATTAAGAAAGTTTTGCGCGAGAATTTCATACATATATTATTAAAATTTTATGAATCGTGTAAAAATTAGATTCAAAATTATATAAAAAATGGCCTTTTAATTATAAGGCTCCAATGAGATTCTTAAAGGTTTATTTTAAGAAAAGTTGAAATTTCGTTAATGGGGTCAATTCCTCAAGCATTTTCGATACAAAAAACCTGATTTTTATGTACTTTTTTCTTCAAAACTATAAAAGATATCAATACGATTTTTTTGTAATGTTAAATTTTTTCCATGTCATAATTCTGAAACCAAGTAATATTTTTGTAATTCCTCCACTTAAAATACTGACTATGGAGGTAAGAACACGTGTACAAAATTTCAGAGAAATCGGCCCAGTAGTTTTCTAGAAAAAGGTATATAAAAATCAGGGTTTTTGTATGGAAAATGGTTGAGGAAGTGACCACCTTAAAGGAAAAAAAGGATTAAATAAAATAGATAATAGATCTGAAAAAATAGAATATTAGAAATTTAGAACCTTCGCTGCGGTTTCGATAGTTAAGATAAGTTTTCTGCAAAAAATTCCTTCTCTCATTTAAATTTAATTAAAAGGATAAAAATTTGATTCCAAATTACATAAAAGGCATTTTAATTTTGAGCTTTTAATGAGCTTTCAAAATGTTTGTAGCTTTTTTTTGGAAAATTTGAATTTTGATAAAGGATCATTATCTTGATGGAAAATAGACTTTAAAACATTGAAAAGGGTTCTGACAATTAAGATTTCTGAGAGCTTTTAAATTCTTGCCGAGCTTTTGTACAAAATGTTTAGTTTTCATATTTTTTTATGTTCCTCAACTAATTTAACTCCATCATTAAATTTTATAGATCCGAAGAAAATTAACGGGAAATTCGGATCAAAGTCGCGATGTCCGATATTCAAATTTCTCGCTGCGAGTTGATTTTTCTTGGAAAAATATCTACATTTCAGAAATATTTAATAAAAAAACCATCTGTAAGTGGCCATCGAAGACGCTTGGATAAATTTGAAAATTAGGTAATGGGTAAACTGACCAGATTTACTGAAGCCAAAATCAGTACATCAGTACATTTGTAATGGGTGAAAAAGCATCAAAAAATGAGATGTCAATATATCTGATCGACGAGCAAAAAAAATCTAATCTGTGGGTTAGGCTAGTAAAAGATAATAAAACGAAGTGACGTAAATAAATTCCGTACTTGTTATTATTTTTTCAGTCGCTTCGAGCAAAAAAAATGTTATTGGGCACAATGTTCATATGAAATTAGTATAAATTACAAGAATCAGTACAAAATCTGACTCAATAAATCAGTACGAATGGTCACTTTAGTGATGCCTGAGATATGATATTTCGAAAAAATGAGATAGGATATTTTAATAAAATGAAAATTTGAGCGTTTTTAGTTGATTCCGGGAAATTCCATATGTTTATTTACGGTTCCCTTTAAAATACAAATCTATTATCAAATCGATAGGACCATTACCCTAATTAGCCAGCTAATTTTGATGTAATGTTTAGATAAATGGTGATGGGTGAAATCATGACTGTGTAAATTAAGAGATACAGATATAAAACGCATCTAGTCTTATGTGCTGGTAAACTTGTGAGTCGAACTATTTCATTTATGGTAACGAAACAACAAACAACAAATTGCAACAAAATCTAAGTATAAAGATATATTTATTTGCTTGATGTCCTATATGTTTCCACATTCGGAGTAGAGCATATAAGATGATGCTAATCATCATGACAAATTGTTCATTGTTAAATATATATAAAAATAATTAATTATATAATTTTATCACAATTACATTCCATACAGTAGATTGGCTTCTTCAACATTTTCTAAAAAATTGTTTTCTCTATGCACAATGTATAATACCAAAGTTAATTTAGTCTAAATTGTAGAAAATGTTTAAGTAATAAGTATAACAAATTCTCGTGTATACGAGTGTGAGATAACTTGATGAAGTATCAGATTCAAGTTTTTCTTTTTGTTCAACATTTAATATGGATATTACATCATGTCTTTTGGGACATGTTTTTCACCGAAAAAAGACAAGCTTAAATAGATTATATATATAGATACTAATAAACAAACATGGGTGGGCATACAGGGTTGATTTTGAATACTGATTTTTTTTTTAATTTATAGAAATTTATATTGCATATCTGTACAAATTTGTAGCTTTAATTTTAAGATGCCTCATTCCTTTATAGGTCATACATGTATTTCAGTATAAGATAGAGATAAGCACAACATCTCCTTAGGATAGGTATACCTACTATGTATTGATAGTATTACGAATTTTTAGAAGGTCCTAATGTTATATGAATATCAATATATATTCCTTTGTTTGGTATTAAATCTTATGTTGTGTTTAGGGACGAGAATTTCTATACTAAAAAGGAAGTCTGCATATTATTATTGTATTATGTGCTAACAATTTAATAATTCTGTTTGCTTGTGCCTTGTTTTTTCTGTCTTCTTTATCCAATCGTTCAGCAAATATATTTAAGGGAACATGAACGAAATGATTGCGAAAGTTGTTAAATTTCGCTGATATGTTCATTAGCGACTACTATTGTTCTATAGAACGAACGATAGAAAATCGAAAGAGGATATGAATTTGAGTTATATGTGTAAACGTGATGGTTTTCGCAAATATTTCGTAAAATTCCAACTTTATTAAAAAACGTAATTTCTAAAAATGTAAGCCTAATAAATTCATCAAAACAACTACTATATTAGTACGTTATTCAAATAGATCTTCTTGAAATAAACGATAAAAGCAATTAGTAATAGCATTTAAGGTTAACCAAACGTCTGGAATATCTAACAAATATTATTATTTACGTTATTCATATAATTTAATATTGGTCGTATTCACAAAATACTAGTAGAAATTATAATACATGGGTGACAGAAAATTTTTATTTCGGTTCAATAACTTCGGAAGTTATTAGTCCTTAATTTTATAGTATTAACATCTTTTTTATTAATGTTGGTATCATACAAAATATTCGCACACATTTATATCGATGGTGTTAACTGAACATTTCTGCGACAAATTTCAAAACTTCCCGAATTATTTCGTTAATACCCCTAAAATTACCCTAATTTGATTGAACTAATTGAAATACATTTGCATAACAATAATATATACCTCACTGTCATCATCATCTTCACCTTTATCTCCTTCAACGAAACCGATATCCTCACCTTCCGGGGGTAATCTATTCATTTGCCTACAATGATGATATATACCTACTGTAATTAGTAAATAATTTAAATACTTTCTAACAATGCGATGAAATATTAAATGTTTTGCCGAAATACTAATTTAATTCAATCTTGATTAGAGGAAGTCCTGTGGATTGGCCTTTACGTAATTATTATTAATAACTCGAATTTACATAATTATAAATTATTGCAAGAAATAAAACCATTTCCGGGAACAAACTCAAGGACATACTATAAACGTCCCCAACGTAACCGTTATTCATTCGGCAAACATTCAGCCTAATTAACATCCTTTGAAGTATTTATGGTTTAAGTAAGTTTGTTGTACTCAATTAATTATGCATCAAATTATATAATCGGAAGTATGTTAATGTGCGTTTTATATATTTGTAATCTATATCTAATATTTAATACGGTAAGATTTGTGGGAGTAATTAGAAAACGGCTTATCTTATCGGTGAATCGTTTATTTCTTTCCACAATTTAATGCCATTTTGTAAATCAGATCATAATCTACCGCTAGGAATGTTGAGCTTCCATGATTTTATAAAAATCGGAGCATGAAATTGTCAAATTATATGAACATTAATCAGTCTTATCGTTATTATATACATATACTTATGCGACGATATTCATACATCGTCAACAGCAATGGGAGTTCCATTGGATCGCAGGTCTCCAACAAAGTGGACGGACAACATAACAAGTTGAATTATAACTGCAAAGCAAAGGATATGCCTAGGACATATATGCATAACTAGAAGATCTCGAGGGAGGCCAATGTTCATCAGTGGACCTCGTCGACCTGAATCAAGATGATGAAGTCTTTTATTGTCAAGTCTTATACTAAAAATATTTATCCATATTAAAATTGAATAATGAAATAAATAATTTATATTAACTGCAAATTTTTAACTAATGTTAGATATGTTTCAGCATCGTCTTTATAGATTATCTTGAAGACGTTTCTCAATAAGATGATTTTCCGTTTGTTACTCTCATATTTAATCTATACCAATGAATTATCTGGATAAATATATCATAAATATATAAGATATAAAGTAATTCGTACGACATAATCTATTTATAAATAATATTGTAGAAATAATAATAACTTAACCTCATTTGCCTTATATTATCAAAATATTGTTATAATATCTTTTTATAAGGATATTGCTTATCTCTGCATATTTTCCAAGCATAAATTTGAAATAATATTTTTGTATACAATTGTATGGGATTTAGAAAAAATGGCACCAAATTCCTGTTAAACGTATACGTACGCCATTTATAATATTATATACATTTATAATACTAATATTGGTAATTGATTATTTAATATGTATGTATATAGTATATATGTATCTTATCAATAGCGTATTTTTATTTATGAATAATATTGTTATTATTTATAGATTTGAATAGGTTTTCGATATATGAAAATAGTACTCAAATTCTATAAATAGTTTAATCTATATTTAGAACAATTTATAATTTAGCGAATTTTACTATCGCAATACTACATTCTTTTGCTATAAAGATATTGAAACTCGTGACACAAAATCACAACCCTTATTTCATTATTTCCAAGTTTTAAATCAATTATATTTTATTTATAAAATGACGACACTAATTAAAATTAATATTATTTATTGGAAATGTGGAAGAGTAGGACGGGCAATCCCATATTTTCGTAATATCTTATCATATTCATATGTAGAATAAAGTTAGTCACAGAATTATTGGGCCAACTATAAAAGTAAGTACTATCTAAATATATCATATCATCCATATAGGTATAAGAGTTAATAGAAAGATGTTATTATGTATAATAACTCATTTAATACAGTTATTAGTATTAAAAGTTCACTTTTATTCAATTTTTATCAGCAAAATATAAAAAAACACTGATAATACAGAATTTTACATCATAAAATTATTGGGTCAAGCAGATCTCATATAAGATTTTAAATCACTATCAGTGAAATAATTATAATATTTTCATATTTCGTTGAACGATCCCTAACTCTTTCCTATCCTGTTGTAACACACTTGTAGCGTTGATTTAACCAGCTTACGCATTGTACCGTCTGTGATTTTACTCTATACCTAGCGTAGTACTATTTTTCGATCGAATTCGCTGCTAATTACATGTACATTGTACAATATAAGTATGCGATTATTCAAGCTATTCCACAGATTCTCTATCGGGTTTTATATAGGGCGAATGCGGATGACTCTAAGGAACTTTTACAATTTAAAAGCCATTTTTGTTCAATTGTTTGCCTATGTACCTCTTAGCTATTAAGGGGAATTATTTGGTGCCACGAAATCCTCTACAAGACAGGCATGGAGAGTACAGCACTCAAAATAAGCATATTTTTCGCATTCAAATAAACTGATTTTTAAAAAACGCAAACAACGGTGAAATTCAGATTTCAGATTTTGAGGTAAGTCCCAGTACCCTGCCCCCATTATTTCATAGGTAATTTTCGGCCTCCCTAATATTTTTTCATCAATCTGCTATTTCAATCATATATCGGAAAAGGTTTAATTTTAAAGCTTCATATATGTAATTGTATATGTTTCGCACTCAAGAAAACTTCGTTGGTAATCACTTGTTTAATTTATCCATTTATTACAGTGCGTAGAACTGTAATTGAATACACGTGGATTGAATAATAGTGTAATGGGTAATTCTTACCCCATAAAATTCATAGAAGTAACTATGTATTTCCAAGAAAATCTAATTAAAAATAGTCGAATACGCGTGTATAAAGTGTGGCGACCTGTTTCAAGAAATGTTCCAATTTCAATTAGTTTTACCTTGTGGATGATATAATCACAAAGTCAACAATTTGCAGTGATCATTTTTACCTCGTAGTAGCAAAAAAATAATATTACAGAAATGCTTTACTTTATCAAACAGATCAAACAGATCAACCATTATAAACAGCGCCATTGGGGGGTGCGAGGTCGGGTACGGCCCGAGGGCGCCAGGCTGGTTGGGGCGCTGAAGGTACGCTCGAGCTCAGACCAAAACTATGCACAACGACTCACACATAACTACTAGGGTAACACTGAAAGTCTTGAGCCTAAAATAGAAAACGAATTATCTTTATGAATTTTTTTCTATTCTCTGTTTTTTGAAATATTCTCCATTATTTCAATGCATTTTTCCATTCTTTCAAATAATTTTTGTCATTCTTCTCTTGGTCCTACTTTTGTTCTGAAGTTCCTAGTTTTGTTCTGTTATGGGGAATAAAACGAGAACAAATTTTTTTTACACGCAAATGACAATACAGAATCTTATGAATTTGTGAAATGCCAATGCCAAG